>PVLA01015583.1:0-24519 GCA_004027455.1 Hydrochoerus hydrochaeris
TCCTCTCCTCTCCCCTCCTCTGATGCCCACAACAGCTTGGGTGCAGGTAGAGGCCAGTGTTTTCCCCTAGCCCACCAGGAAGCTCAGAGGCCTTGGCTTCATTCAAGATCAAACAGTAGCACTAGCCAGGCAGTTTGTACACCCCCGGAATCTCAGCACTTGGTGGGGCCGAGGCAGGAGGCTCTCTGAGAGCTTGAGGCCAGCCTAGGCCACTCAGTGAGTTGAAGGCTGTGGTGCAGACGGTGGCCTTTCGTTAGCCACGTGCTTGTGACTGAAGCCCACTGGAAGGGAGGGCAAAGGGATGGGACAGGAGGGTGGCGCCGTGGGCCCAGTGGTGTGGGCCAGGCAGAGGGTGAAGCGCCGCTTCCCCGAGGTGTGTGCACATCTTGGCCGTGGGGTCCTTGCAAGGCTCCAGGCACTGCAGAGGTGGACGTGATTCCCCAGCTTCCAGGAGGTGCCGGGCTGGGAGCACAGTGACCGTGCTCAGGGCTGGTGTCATGGCTTCGGCGATCGGGGACGCATCTCAGAGGCCATCGCACGTGGACTCCACCAGGGGCATGAGGAGCCCTCGGGCTGTCTGGGCAGAGAGAGCGCTGGGCGGGGCGCATGGGGACGGGGATCCAAGCCAAGCCCCTGTCAACACCGAAGGTCATGTTGGCTTCAAAGTAGCCATGGGATGCTGAGCACCATGGCACCTGCCTGTGATCCCAGCACTCAGGAGGCTGAGGCAGGAGGATCGCCATGCGTCTGTGGCCAGGCTTGACTGTTTTGAGATCTTGTCTCAAACAAACAACTCAAACCAAACAAGCCTTGGTAGCCAGGCGTCGGTTGGGCGCCCTGACTAACCTGAGCTCTCCTCTCCGCAGGCCATGCCGCTGAAACACTGCCTCCTCCTGCTGCTGGGCTGCCAGGCCTGGGCTGCCGCCTCGGCCTTCCACGGCTGCCCCAGCGAGTGCACCTGCTCCCGGGCCTCGCAGGTGGAGTGCACGGGCGCACGGATCGTGGTGGTGCCCACGCCCCTGCCCTGGAACGCCATGAGCCTGCAGATCCTCAACACGCACATCACCGAGCTCAACGAGTCCCCGTTCCTCAACACCTCGGCCCTCGTCGCCCTGCGCATCGAGAAGAACGAGCTGTCCAGCATCCTGCCCGGGACCTTCCGCAACCTGGGCTCGCTGCGTTACCTGAGCCTGGCCAGCAACAAGCTGCAGGTCCTGCCCGTCGGCCTCTTCCAGGGTCTGGAGAACCTCGAGTCGCTGCTGCTGTCCAGCAACCAGCTGGTGCAGATCCAGCCGGCGCACTTCTCGCACTTCAGCAACCTCAAGGAGCTGCAGCTGCACGGGAACCGCCTGGAGCACGTCCCCGACGGCGCCTTCGACCACCTGGGGGGACTCACCAAGCTCAACCTGGGCAGGAACAGCCTCAGCCAGCTCTCGCCGCGCGTCTTCCAGCACCTGGGCGGCCTGCAGGTGCTGCGGCTGTACGAGAACAGGCTGGAGGACATCGCCCCGGGCACCTTCGACGCACTGGGCAGCCTGCAGGAGCTGGCCCTGCAGCAGAACCAGCTGGGCGCGCTCCCGCCCGGGCTCTTCCACCGCAACCGCCACCTGCAGCGGCTCTACCTGTCCAACAACCGCCTCTCGCAGCTGCCGCCCGGCATCTTCATGCAGCTGCCCCAGCTCAACCGCCTCACGCTTTTCGGCAACACCCTGCAGGGACTGTCCCCCGGCGTCTTCGGGCCCATGCCCAACCTGCGCGAGCTCTGGCTCCATGACAACCACATCGCCTCCCTGCCCGACAACGTCTTCAGCAACCTGCAGCAGCTGCAGGTGCTGATCCTCAGCCGCAACCAGATCGCCTTCATCTCCCCCGGCGCCTTCAACGGGCTGGGCCAGCTGCGGGAGCTGTCCCTGCACAGCAACGCGCTGCAGGACCTGGATGGCAGCGTGTTCCACGCACTGACCAATCTGCAGAACGTCTCCCTGCAGAACAACCGCCTCCGCTGGCTGCCGGGCAGCCTCTTCGCCCGCCTCAACGGGCTCACGACCATCCAGCTGCAGAACAACCAGCTGGAGAACCTGCCGCTGGGCATCTTCGACCACCTGGGCCACCTGTGTGAGCTGCGGCTGTACGACAACCCCTGGAGGTGCGACGGGGACATCCTGCCGCTCCGTAACTGGCTCCTGCTCAACAGGGCCAGGCTGGGGACGGACACCCTCCCGGTGTGCTCCAGCCCGGCCAGCTTCCGCGGCCAGTCCCTCATCATCATCAACATCAACGTCACCATCCCCAGCGTCCAGGGGCCGCCCATCCCCGAGGTGTCCACCTACCCCGAGACGCCTGGGTACCCGGACACGTCCAGCTACCCCGACATCACGTCCGGCTCCACTACTGCGGAGATCACCACCAGCCCCGCAGGGGACTTCACCGACCTGACCACCGTCGTGAGCACCAACAGCCGCAGCCCAGACGACGCGACCCAGAGAGGGCTGGCCATCGCCGCCATCGTCATCGGCATTGTCGCCCTGGCCTGCTCCCTGGCCGCCTGCATCTTCTGCTGTTGCTGCAAGAAGAGGAGCCAGGCGGTCATGATGCAGATGAAGGCTCCCAATGAGTGTTAGGGGCAGGTGGGGGCCGGGCTCGGGCAGGGTGACACAGAAGGACCCGGGAGTGTGACGCCTGTGCCCGCAGCCCTGGGCCACGCAGCAGCCAGGCCTCTGGGGAGAAGCGGGCCGAGCAGGACCTTGTCCCCCAGCTAGATCCGCCGGGTCACTGGGAAAGCTGGCGGATCCCCAGGTCGAGTGCTTGGTCCCTACCTTCTCTCCAAGAACCACTGTCCTCTCCCGGGCCACTGGGCCTGTCCATGCGGTGCAGTCGCTGGCTGCGGGGACACCTCTTGGGGACAGCCTTCTCCTCCAGGGGCTCCGGAAGCCCACACCCCACTCTTGCTTCTCTCCTGTGTGCTGGCTCCATGCTGTCGCCTCCGATGGAAACTCCCCCCTTGATTTTCCGCTTCTGAGGGCAGAGCCAGCCCTCTACCCCGGGGAGGCTGAGACCCAGCCCGCGGGTTTCTTCCCAGCGGGGCAGTGCCCCAACTCCACGGCAGCAGGACGCCCGGCCACCTGCCTCGCTCGGGGCAGCGCTGTCTCTGCATCTATCCAATGACTGTCACTTGGAGGAGGAAGAAGCCAGGCGCCAGCGTGACGTTTCCTCCTCGTAGAGAATTTCCAAACTTGGAAAATGTTAGCTTTTATGGAATAAAATCATGTAGAGTTTCTGACTTCTAAAAACGCGAAAGCAGCTGGGGGGTCATGGATGGCAAGGGGAACCCAGGGGCCCAGGTGCCCCCAACCCACCCGAGGGTCTTCCCTTCCAATTTCGTATTGGAATTGATATTCGCCCCCAGAAGCCGGCTGTGATCAGGCTCAGCCGGATGGGTTCCATGAGCTGCGCACATTGTGTAACCAACAACAGACCGAGAAACAGAGTGTCGCCAGGCACGGTGATGCACACTTGGAATCCCAGCTCTTGGGAGGCTGAGACAGGAGGATTGCTGTAAGTTTGAGGCCAGCCCAGGCTATTTGTGAGTTTGAGGTCAGCCTGAACTACACAGTGAAATGGTCTCAAAAACAAAACACACAAATACACACACGCCCCTGTGCCCCTGCATTTTTACCATCGTGCTGGCCTTCTGGCCAGTGTTGCTCTTATCAGGGACCAGATTTTATCACCTGGTAAAGTCCCCAGCAGGTCCCTGTGGAAGCCCAATGGCCAGGGGTGGAGGAGAAGCTTTGGGTATGGACAGGACAGAGGCTCTGGCCAGCACAGGGGATTGCAAGACACCGCAAGAGCCCTGAGATCATGTGGAGGCTGGGAAGCCCAGGCACCCACCTCCCCTTCCCACCAGCAAACCGCCGCTGCTCGGAGGCCCCCTGCTAGCCTTTTATGGGCACGATGTGCCTGTATCTGTTTGCAATTTTCACCTCCATTTGGGGGAAGCGAAATAGCTCACAGATGAGATCTTCTCACCCAGCGTCCAAATCTAACAGGAACCAGGAGTCCTGCTAGAGCTGCGGTGAGATTCTCCATGAGCCTGAGTCAGCTGGCAGCCAGGTCCCACAGGAGCTCCTCTGCCTGAGGTCTGGGTATGTGTCGCGTGGTCCAGGGCGTCTCCTGGACTGAGTTACAGTCACGTGGATATTGCTCTTCCTGCTACACATGTTCACACATGTTAAAGACTTATGCTGGCTGGGCGCTGTGGCTCATGCCTGTAATCCCAGCTGCCCAGGAGGCTGAGGCAGGAGGATCCCAAATTTGAGGGCAGCTTGGGCCACTTAAGGAGGCCCCATCTGGGGTTGTAGCTCAGTGGTAGTGTGCTTTAAGAGTGTGTGTGAGTCCTTGAATTAAATCTCTAGTTCTGGAAAGTGGTATCACGCACAATGCAATGCAGTTCTCTGGACAACTGTAGTTCAGAAGTAAAAACGGTGGTGTCAGAGAATGTCAGGTTTCTGTGGCACTTAGGAAAGAACTTCAGCTGAGTACAGGGTCCCTACTGGTCAGTGGTCGGATGTCCCACCTGGTCTGCCCTCCCTGGGTGTGTCGTGTGGCCAGGGTATTGGGGACAAGCCAGGAGTCCCCCTTTCTACAGGGAGGTGCATGTGCAGCTCTTGGGACTGGAGTGAGCTGCTATCTGGTCCCCAAGGGGGCAGAGGACAGCGTGTGGGTCCCTTCCTCCTGTGCCCAAGGCTTCTAGGCCCCCTTGCTGGTCACTGATGGCCTTTGTGTGGTGTGGAGGCTGGGATCAAGGTTGCAGAAAAGGAGTGACATACAACTAGGACTTCCAAGGGTTTGGTTTAGTTTTGCTTTTTTGGGAGGGCTATATGGCCAAGGCTGGCCTGGAACTCCAGAAGATCCTCCTGCCTCAGCCTCCTGAATGCTGGGGTTCCAGGCCTCCACTATCACACCCTAGGACCTCTGATTTGAAAAGCACTCACTGTGCGCAGTGCCTTCAAAGCTCTTGATCAGCTCTGATTTGACCCTCTGGACAGCCCTGATATGAGAACCACCCTTACCCCCTGGGATACAGCCTAAGACTGCTTGCTTGCTATTCTGCACATTCTGAGATCTGTAGTGAGTTTATGTCTTTCTCCAACCCTTGTACAAAACCTCTAGGCCACTGGGGGCCTTTGGAAAGTGGGCGTCATCTTCTGTGGCCCCCACATTCTCAGTCACTGGGGCCTCACTCAGTCCACTGAGCCAAAGCTTCATAAACACAGGGAAAGATCATGCTTGTCCGCCAAAGGGGGAACCGGCCCCTCTCCTGGGATCTCTGGCTGTGTGTGTCCTTTTCTCCTCTTAGGACACAGAGGCACGACTGAGTTCTTACAACACTTCCTGGATAGCCACACCATTCCCCAAGCACTCAGGAGGCCGAGGCAGGAGAATCGCAGTGACACGAGGCCAACCTGGGCCACCTAGTGAGTTCAAGGTCGGCCTGGACTATGTAGTGAGGCCCTGTCTCAAACAAACAAGCAGACAACCAGAGAGGTGGGTGGTACTGCTTCTGGGTGAAACCTTTCCTGTCCATCCCGCCCTCTTGTCCCCAGGGTGAGCCCCGCTGGGCAGGATGGGGTTCGTCTCTTGCTCGTGACCTGCTCGGCACCGGAATTGGTATTAAACGGTCTGCAAGGAGCTCGTGCTCCCTGCGGGTGCCGAGGGGCACGAGCCTGTCTTCTACACCTGTCGCTCATGTGTACTGGGACCTGGGTGGGTTCCCGGGGACAGTGCCCCAGGCTGACTAGGGGTGCAGAAAGTGAGTGGAGCCTGACAGAGGTATGGCACAGACATCCCTCGGCCACCGGCCACCGTGGCCGGGTGTTAAGAATGGGAGGAGGGAGACCGGGGCAGAGCACTTGCCTGGCCCGGGTGAGGCCCTAGGTTTGGTCCTTAGTTCTGTTAAAAAACAAAAACAAAAAACTGTTTTCGTGAGCCAGCTTAGGGCCACATATCTGTGATCCCAGCACTCAGGAGGCTGAGGTAGGAGGATCATCATGAGTTTGAGGCCAGCCTGGGCTACACAGAAGAGTTCAAGGCCAGCCTGAACTATGTAGACCCTGTCTCAAAACACCAAAACCAAACCAAACCAAACCACAAAAGAAAAGATGAAGAAAGTGCAATTAAGGCGAGGCACACACTTCTGAAGTTGCCTGGTGAATCGTGGGCTGGGCCGGTGAGCAGCCCGGGCTCCCAGGCAGGGGCAGGTCTCGGCGTGGCTGTCACCGGTGCACACACACTGCGCTCACTGCCACAGGCCCGGCCGCCCGCACCCGCTGGGCTCCGGCTCCAACACCGTGGGGACCAAGATAATCCTGGAGCCCAGGCGTCCCTGGCGTCTGGTCCCAGGGCTGCTGCACCGCGGTGAGGGGAGGTGGCCTGCTGTTCCTGTACCCACTGGCATGCTGGGAGTGGGCTATTTCACACTACTTTCACAGTCTCTGTCTCTGTGTCTCTTTTTTCTCCAGCGCTGGCGATGGAACGCAGGGCCTCTGCACTGGGCTGCAGCCCCAGCCCTTTTCTATTTTTACTTTTTACATTTGAGACAGGGTCTTGTTAAATTGGGCTGGGTTCCAACTTGAGATCTTCCTGCCTCAGCCTCTTAGAGTGCCAGGTTTACAGGCCTCTGCCGACCCGCTTAGCTTCCCACACGTTTTATCCTCCAGCCAGGCAGACTTCTGGTGCAGGAGGCGGGGTCAGGAAAGATCAGTAACATTCTCCATGTTCCAGGGCTGCACCCCACAGTGAGGGGCGGGGCCTTGTTGATGGCCCTTAAACTGCTGAGTGGGCTTGTAGGACCCTGGGTCACCGGTAGGGGTGCTTTGATCACTTTGGTCCTGGAAGGCGCCTGGAGTCCCTCACGCACATCTCCCTGCACCCGCACAACGCCCCCGGGGTCCTTCCGGTGCCCCCAGTTTGATTTTGCACACTCCCTCCACGCCTGACCCCCGCCAGGCCCGCAGGGACTTGAGCCGCCACCAGAACATGTACTTTGCCATGTCCTCTGGTCCCTGCCGTGTGGTGGATACGGTCTGCGGCGCGCAGAAGAAGCGCTGCTTCCACTGGAGAAGATGAGCTAGATGCTAATACGGTGCACCGATTAGAAGTATCGGACGGATGGGGCGATCAGTGTACCCTGTGATCCCGGCACTGGGGAGGCTGAGGCAGGAAGATCACCACGAGTTCAAGGCCGGCCTGGGCTACAAAGTGAGTCTAAGGCTGCCAGCCTGGACTGCAGAGCAAGACCATGTCGCAGACGACGTGGAATGGTATTGGCAACGACCTCAGTTTTTATTCTTGGTCATCCCGTGTGCCACACACCTTGCGTCACACACACTGACACACACACACAGTACCTCGCACGCTCTTCCGCTGCGGGATGGATACGAGACGCGGCCTCCCTACCTCCCGAAGCTCCTGCTTTTGTTCCTGGCTGGTCCTTCGCAAAGTGTCCCACTTTATGTTGGGACGGATTCGATTCCTGTAACTCTTTTCCCTGTGAGTCCAGAAAGGCTTTAGGAGGCTCCGACAGTGACGGATCACAGTCTCCCGCCCTTAGGGTTTCTCTTGGGGCTGGGGGACTGGCCTCGCCCAGCGCAGTGGGGGGCGCTCTAGACCCCAACGGTGCCACATCTGTGGCTCTTTGTGGGATTCTACTCCACCAGGCATCTGTCCACGGGGTCATTTTGTAATCTTCAGACCTTGCCCCGTGGCCTTGGTGACATTCCGGGAACGCTTAGGCCGTGTCAGGGGAGGAACCACTGCCTGGAACTTTGATCAGGGCTGGGGGTGGCTTCCGCTGACGACGGGCCACACCGGATGCCCCTCTGTTCCCAGAAGAACCAGATTGCTGTCCCCACCGCTCGGGCCCTCACGGTAGGACTCCAGGCTGCTCCTCGGTCTGGGCTCCCCTGCTGGGGGCAGGAGAGGGGCCTGCTGCTGTTCCCGGTTCAGGGTGTCCCCAGGCACAGAGCTACAGCACCTGGGTCCCCTCCCCCGGGGGGAGAAAATCCCTTGGGGCTGGGGGAGGGGAAGGAAGGCCAGGCAGATGGAGCTGAGCAAGGACCCTGGTTCCCTGAGGGTCAGGCAAGTGACACAGTGTCCCAGTCCTTGCTGAGCAGGACAAAGGGGTGATATTTAACTTGGGGTCGCAGGGAGCTGCCCATGCATCTGTTCAGCTCAGCACACCCCAAGCCAGATGCAGGGTACAGAGCTGGGGATGCAAGTGCAGCTGGACCCTTTCTCCAGGGCTCAGTGCAGTGGGCACAACTGGCCCTGACCCAGAGCACAGGGACCCAAGGGTGCGCAGGACCCCAGGGCGGCAGGCCAGGAGGGCTTCCTGGGGAGCTGTGACTTGCGCTGGTTGGGGGGTGTGAGAAGGGGACAGGAGGCCGGAGGGAGCGTCAGACACAGGGATCCTGCAGTGTCACCTGCTTGGCCCTGAGGTAGGGCAGCTTGTAGTGGAGGCCAGCTGGCCTCTCTCCAAAGCACCAGCGCCACGGTGGCAACCCCCCATCGACTGGGGCTGGCACTCGTGCGTGAGTGTGTGTGTGTGTGTGTGTGTGTGTGTGTGCATGTCTGTGTGCTCAAACCAGGTGGGCCACCGAGAGCCACCTAGAGCCAGGGGCTGCCAGGGTCTGTGCCTTGTGCTTTATATATCTCCATTTTGGTAATAAAATAGCTTTTCCCTTATTACAAAAGTGATATAATGTCTATATTTACTATATTTATATTAAATATATTCTATATTTTAAAAATATAGAATGTATATTTTATACAAAACAAAAGCCCCCACCAAACTTAAATCACCTATAAGCTGGGTGTGGTGGTGAACACCTGTAATCCCAGCACTCAGGAGGCTGAGGCAGGAGGATTGTTGCTAGTATGAGACCAGCCTGGGCTACAAAGTGAGCTCAAGGCCAGCCTGAACTGCATAGGGAAACCCTGTCTCAAAAAGACAAAAAAAAAAAAAAAAAAGGGATTTAGCTCAGTGGCAAAGTGCCTGCCTGGCAAATCTGAGGTCATGAGTTCAATTCCCGGTACCAGAAAAAAAAAATCCATAAATCTATTTTTCAAAGATAATCACTGCATTATGTTTTATGTGTAATCTATTAAGTTTTGTATGTGCAAATATACCTTTAAAATGGAAATGTGGCTTTATGGGTCCATAAGTAGATTTCTTTTAAGATCTTTATTGCAAGCATCTTGGCACTAGATACATATTTGGGATGTGTGATAGAAAAATATGGAGAATATTTAAATTTTAGAAAACGGATCTCAGTAAAAGACACTGTCCTTTATCCCTCACCCTCACCCCTTGTGCACACGCTCACCCCATCCTCTGGCTGCTTTCTGCAGCAGCTCGGGAGTCCTCTTTCATGAGGGTCGTTAGCTGCACTGTCCTGGCTGCTGGGTCATCTTGACTTTGGGGAAGAGCCGGGCGTCACAGGGCGCCAGATCTGGTGGACGGAGTGACTGAGGACTCGGCACTGTGTTCTCACGAGCCTGCCTTTCTGGGGGACAGTGGCTTTCCCCATGTTCTGATCGCATCTCAAGACACGAAAGAGGACTCCAGAATGGCTTCGGAGAGGGGCCACAGCGGTGCTGTGCTGTGTTTAAAGCTGGGGGGAGGGGATTCATGGCAATGTGATACATTTTAAAGTTTAAACATTCAGCACATATTTGGAACACACTTCATATAATTTTATTTATTTAGTACATTTAGGGGTTTAGTGCAGGCTGGCTTTGAACTATGTGGCCCTGGCTGGCCTTGAACTCGCAGCAATCCTCCTGCCTCAGCCTCTCTGGTGCTGAGGTGACAGCTGTGCCCCGCCATGCCAGGACCATGTGATTTTTAGAGACATGGAGATGATTTCCACCTCCCATCCCTCCTGGGCTGTATTCTCGTTCTGGACAGGCTGGTGCCTGTTGCCCACGGAAGTGTCACACGGGTGTGACTAAGGCTGGCGACCGGGCATCAGGAGACTTATCATTGGCATGGCTCTGGATGGGCAGAAGTGGGGACGCAGGACTGTCCACTCTGGGGATCCCGACCCAGTCCCATGGCTCAGCCCCCGACCGACTTTTGGAGAGGAGAGGAAAGGAGGCCAGGCCTGGGCTGAGGAGGGCCTCTCGGGGAGCTTGGGCAGCCTCCCCCACTCCCCAGTGAGCTTCACCAGGCCCAGGTGGCAGAACCCAGCTGCCTGTGAGGCCGATGCCCACACGGTGGGCCGGGGCTGCCTCCTCCATCGGGAAGGAGTGAGGCTGGCTCTGCGGTGGGTGGCAGGCGGGCCTGGGGCGCAAGGGGCACGCTGCCGGGGAGCAGTTTGAGATGAGGAGAGTCCATTTGCACTGAGCCAAGCCAGAGGAGGAAAGCAAACAAAACTCTAAAAATGCAGGAAGGGCCAGGCTTGCCCGGCTTGCTGAGGGTGGAACATTTTTGTGGGCATTTACTGGTTTTATTCCCAGATGTGGACCAGCGCCCAGCTGGCTGCGGCCTGCTGGGGCAGCCGCCTCTGCTGTCTTCAGACAGGGGCCGCCCCTCCAGAGCTCCCAGGACCTGTGTTTCTGAGGGTGATGGGGACCAGACGTCCAGGGTGGGGTGGCCAGACCCCCAGTCTGGGCTCCTCTCGGGCAAGCACAGGGACGGGAAAAGCACAGCTGAGCATGCGCCCTGGCCTGGGGCGGTAGTGCAGGATGATCTCACTGGGTTTTCCATGGCCGCTTGACTGCTTCAGAGCAGAGCTGGGCTGGCGGGCTGGGCCTGAGAGAATCAGGGTCACTGGGAGGGCTGGGTGTCACCACGCACCAGGCTCGGGAATGGCCAAGAATGCCCTCCCTGGATCTTTGCACAAGCACCCAGGGAAGGCAGTGTTTTGTTCACTGCTTTGAAGATGAGGAACATGAAGCACAGAGAGGTTAAGTAACTGAGCTCAGGCCACACAGTGAATCAGGGACGGAGACAGGATTTGAACCAGGCTGGCTGACTTCCAGCATCAGCTCACAGTCACTCTGGAGTAACTCGACACAAAAACTCAGGCTGGGAGTGGCTCATTTGAAATTGCGCTGGGTCTGAGGGTGCACACCTGCAATGCCAGCACTCAGGAGGCTGGATCACTGTGAGTTCAAGGCCAGCCTGGTCTACATAGCAAGATCCTGTCTCAAAAAAAGAAAACTGCATTAGTTCCAAATGATAGTGGGTTAACAATCCAGGCCAGCAGGAGAGAGAGGACCCAGTCAGTGGTGGCCCCAGCAGGCAGGTGCTGATCCTGGGGCCTCTGGCTCTAGGTCCTGGCACCTCCCCTGTGCCCCAGTCTCCTGGCAGGAACACCTGAGAGCACCTGGGCTGGTGTTGGCATCCTCCCGGGAACACGGGGTGGCCATGCTGTGTTCTGAGGTGCTGGGCTATCGGCCTCACCATCCCCACCTCAGAGCACAGGTCCTGATGGGGAACGAAGCTCTGGCCATGCTTCCTGGGCCTGGGGCTTCCTCAGAGACCCTGGGTTTGGGTGACCCAAGGGTAGCTGGATGTGGGGAGCGCAGGGGTCACCCACACTGCTGCAGCCAGATCACCCTGCTTTGTGTTTCTTCATGTGCACAGTGTGACTGAAAAATGTGTGTGGGGAGGTATGTTAAAAAATTACTACACGGCTGGGATTTAGTTCAGCAGTATAAACACCTGCCAGGCAAGCGTGAGGTCATGAGTTCGATCCCTGGTGAAAAAAAAAAGACACCTTGCCACGAACCCCTCAGAATATCGCCCCTCAGGTCAGTGCCCTTGTCACATCTCCCTTTCCGCTTTCTGGAGCAGCTCTGAAGTCCTCTTTCCTGAGCGTCTTTGGTTGCGCTCTCCTGGTTGCCGCCGTGTCCTGAATCAAACTAAAACGTTGACCTTTCATGGTCGTTTTGACCTTAGGGAAGAGCCAGAGTCACACGGCGCCAGATCTGGTGAAGAAGGTGGGTGAGGACAGTGCCGGGTCCCCTGCCAGCCTCCCTTCTGCTGGGCGGGGCTCCGAGTCCTGGGCACTGTATTTTTTATCTCACCTTGTGAAGACCCGGCAGGGGGGAACCGGAGCGGGGTTTGCATGACCAGTCTGCACAGCTGAGCTGCTGGCCAGGGGAGGCCCTGGCCCGAGGCTCGTCCTGGGGGTGGGGGAGCTGTGGCAGGTCACCTCCAGGTCTGCAATGTGGAAGCCCTGGTGTCCCCTCCTGGGGTACCGCAGCAGGCCCTGAGGGAGGTGCGCGTTCCACTCCAGGGAGAAACTGCTGCTTCTCTACTGATTCTCGCAGAACATTCCTGGGGAAGCGCAGCGCCCCTGCTGGGGGCGCTTAGGGTCCTGGGTTTCATGGCCACCTTGGCTGTAAGACTTGGCACAGCAGGGACTGCAGAGGGATGAGGCTGCCGGCAGGGGGCAGCAGAGGGGCGGCCAGCGCCTGCGAGGTGAGGTCCGGAGTGACCGGGCAGTGCCTGGCTGAGGGGCCCATCTGAGAAAAATTGGGATTATGCTGCCAGCGCCATCTCTCTCCCCCTTTTATTTTTGACACAGCCAAGTGCATTCTAGCGGGTGAGCACTTTGTTTCCCTATGTCATTGTGGCCTTTTCTTTGATGGTGATGGTTGTAAACTTTAATGCCGTAGTTTACAGAGGGTCATGCCTGTCGGGCCCCAGTCTGAAGTTCACCTCTATCCTCTCCTTTCATCCTTACCACCGCCTAACGGGACTGGCGCTGGCATCGTCCCCAAGTCACATCAGGGGAAGTCGCGGTACTGGTGGGCTCAGTGACATGCCTGAGGTCTCCTGGCTGGAAAGCAGTGGACCTGGGATTTGAACTCGTGGAACTGTGTGGATGAGTCAGGCGAGCACAGTCATGATGTGAAAGGAGCCCGTGGAACGGGAGCCCGCTGCTTCCTGAGTTTTCTGAAATCTGTGTGAAGTCTCCAATCTTTATGTGTGTGACTGTTGATGCTTACAAAGCTCCACTGAACTGGGCACGATGGAGCGCACTGTTAACTGGTAACAACACTCTGGGAGGCTGAGGCAGGAGGATCGCAAGTTCAAGCCCTGCCTGGGCAATTGAGCAACTTAGACTCAAAAGGCTGAGACATAGCTCAGCACGAAGACCTTGGCCTACATTCCCAGTGCACCCACCCTCCCCAAGTCAAAAGGCCGCCAGAGGACAGACGCTTGTAAACATCACCATGCGTTTGTGACCTGTGCAGAGACAGTAGCATTGTTAAAATCTTGGTCTCCCTGGGTCTCCTGGGAAAGTGCGGTCTCCGCTGTGGTGCGGAAGACCGCGGTGCGGGTGATGGTGCTGAGCCCTGGCACCATGTGTATGGCCCTCAGCAGACGGCACAGAGAGCAGGGAGCAGGGCTCCCGTAACAGGCCCTGAGCACCACGGTTGGGAGACTCAGAAAGAATTGGACTGCGCAGACCTTTCTGACTCTAGGAGAATCTCGTGGTCATTCCACATATGCTGCGGTCTCCTTACACTTCTCTTCCCTTTTTGGCTCTTTCCTGCTTCTTCTTTTCTTGGTACCGGGGATCGAACTCATGACCTTGTGCTTGCCAGGCAGGCACTTAAGTCACTGAGCTAAACCCCAGCCCCCAAACACAAATGCTGATTTTTTTTTGTTTTTTTGGTACCTGGGATAGAACTCACGACTTTGCATTTGCCAAGCAGGCACTTGTGCCGCTGAGCTAAACCCCGGGCCCTCTTTCCTGCTGCTTTCTCCACTGTGAGAAGAACATGGGAGGCCTGAAAGACCTAGATCTGTGTCTTGCCATGGCCACTAACTTGCAGGGCATTTGTCCCCAGCTGTCTTGCAAAGTTCCTGTAAGGTGACATGAAAACACCTGCTAAAATATAGCCTGGTGTTATGGTTTGCGTCTAGATGTCCCCCAAAGCCTCATGCTGTCACAGGGGCAGGATTTTTTGAGGTGGCAGGCTTTTTGGAGGCAGCTGAATCTAGAGTCTGTGATTGATTCATGGTCCCGTGTTGGGATTCAGCTGAGTGGGTAGCTTGTAAGCAAGATAAGGGACAGAAACAGGCTTTCTGTCTCCTCTCTTTTGCTTCTTCTGCTGCTGTGAATGGTTGCTCCTCTGCCATGCCAGCCAATTACAGACTGAAATCTCTACGAACTAAGTAAACTTAAGTGAGCTAAGTAAATTTTTTCTCCTTTAACTTTAGGTGTTGAGTATTTTATCTCAGCAATGGTAGAAAAGTAACTAAGATACCTGGGAAGCTAGGTATGGTACTGTGTGACTGTAATTCCACCACTCTGAGAGGCTGAGACAGGAGGATCACAAGTTTGGGCCCAGCTCCTGCAACTTTGTGAGACCTTGTTTCTAGATAAATAAGCAAATAAATAAAAGTGCTGGGATGTAGCTCAGTGCAAAGGACCTGAGTTCCATCCACAGTGTCACAGAAACAAAAAGCCTTGGGAGCAGGAGTGTGGCTCAGGGGTAGAGCATGTGTACAGAGCCTTGGGTCCAGCCCTGGCTGTGGCCCCCACCTTCCCTGGGCCAAGCCCCACTTCACTTCCTCGCTGACTCTCCTTTGTCTTCGGGGTGCCAGGGTTCTGCTGTGCCCGCTGGGCTGCGCTGCCATGATAAAACCCCTCTGTTTTCTCCCCTCCTTGGACCCAGATGACACCTGCTGGTGCCTGGCTGTGCTGGGCCTCCCTCCTGCTCCTGGCTGGACTGTCCCAACCCTGCCCCACAGGCTGCGACTGTTTCGCACACAAGGTGTTCTGCTCCGATGAGAGGCTGGCCACTGTCCCGCAGGATATCCCGCCGGACACCACAGACCTCGTCTTCGTGGAGACTGCGTTCACCAAGGTGGCACCCGGGGCCTTCGGTGGCAGCCCCAACCTCACCAAGCTGGTCTTCCTCAACACACAGCTCCAGAGCTTCAGGCCCAACGCCTTTGCAGGGCTGTGCCAGCTACGGGACCTGGAGGTCACCGGCAGCACTTTCAACCTCAGCGGCGACACCTTTGCCAACCTGACCTCGCTGGTCCAGCTCACCCTGAGCTTTGACGAGCTGGGCGCCCTGCCTGAGGGCCTGTTCCGCGGCTTGGCCTTCCTGGAGTCTCTCCAGCTGCAGGGGAACCAGCTGCAGACCCTGCCCCGGGGCATCTTCCGGCCCCTGCGGTGTCTGCGGTCCCTCAATCTGGAGCAGAACCGCCTGGCCTGGCTCCCGGCTGGGCTGCTGCACCCGCTCTCTGGCCTGCGGTCCCTGAGGCTCAGTGACAACAAGCTGTCCCAGGGCCTCCCCCAGGGCATCTTTGCCCCCCTGGCCAGCCTGGAGGAGCTCTTCTTGGATAACAATGACCTCCGCGAGCTGCCGCCCAAGCTGTTCTCCGGGCTCTTCCGCCTGGAGCGGCTGTGGCTGCAGCACAATGCCATCGGCCACCTGCCGCCCTCCGTCTTCTCCGACCTGGG
This sequence comes from Hydrochoerus hydrochaeris, assembly GCA_004027455.1. Taxonomy (NCBI): domain Eukaryota; kingdom Metazoa; phylum Chordata; class Mammalia; order Rodentia; family Hydrochaeridae; genus Hydrochoerus; species Hydrochoerus hydrochaeris. The sequence continues at coordinate 15,501 of PVLA01015583.1, forward strand.
CAGCCTGATGTCCCTGAGCCTTCAGGGCAACGCGCTGCGCACGCTGCCCGCTGGGCTGTTCGCCCACAGCCCGCACTTGCTCAGCCTCACCCTGTCCCACAACCAGCTGGCGACGGTTGCGGAGGGCGCCTTCACCAACCTGTCCCACCTCACGTCCCTCATGCTCTCACACAACGCCATCACGCAGCTGCCCGCTGGGGTCTTCCGGGACCTACAGAAGCTGGTCAAGCTGCACCTGGGCAGCAACAACCTGACAGCCTTGCCCGTCGGCCTCCTCTCCAACCTGTCCAGCCTCGAGCTGCTCAGCCTGTCCCGGAACCAGCTGCGCACGCTGCCCGAGGGCCTCTTCCTCACCAACTACAACCTCTTCAACCTCGCCCTGCACGGCAACCCCTGGCAGTGTGACTGCCACCTGGCCTGGCTCTCCAGCTGGCTGCGCGTTTGGAGTGACCAGGTGCACCACGCACACACCTACTGTGCCGGGCCTGCCCACCTGTACGGCCACGTGGTGCCCGCCTTGAAGGAAGAGGACCTGGTCTGCCCTGCCTCCGGCTACCCAGGGCTGGACCACAGGGCGGCTGGGCGAGGCTGGGGCGCGGGGGTGCAGGACAAGGTGGCCCGGAGCCGGTGCACCTACAGGAACGCAGAGGGCACCGTGGTGCTCGCCTGTGACGAGGCCCAGTGTCGCTGGCTGAATGTCCAGCTGTCTCCCCGGCAGGGCGAGGGCTTCCTGGCCATGTCGTACAATGCCAGTCAGGGATGGGACCTGAGGTCCAGCTGTGGCTCTGTGAGGGTCACTGTGTCAATCGGGAATCTGGCGGCAGAGCCCTAGGGGCGCACAGAGCTGGGAGCCTGGGCAGCCGGGGGCGGAGGGAGTTGAGTCCTGGAAGCTTCGGCTTTTTGGGTGCAAGGGACGTGGTCGCATCTCCAGGGCTGTGGAGGGGGTCTGGTCCCCCTTCTTCCCTTACTGCTTACCTCTTGAAATCTGAGACTCATCAGGGTCTCCTGGTGCCTTGTGAACGCCCTTGAGAGCTGGGTCAAGGTCAGAGAACAACCCCTCCCCCATCCTGTCCCCTACCCTGGGGATTCTTCTTTCATAAGAATAGTTCAAAAGCCAGATGTCTGTTCCAGCTTCTTTATTCTACAGGACCTGAGGGTAATTAGGAGCAGTAGGGGTGGAGGTGGCAGGAGCTGGGCTTGGCCTGGTTTCCTGTCGGGAAACAGCGGTGACCATGTCCACCTCCTCTGCTGCATTCAGATGAAACTGAGGCAAGACAGTGCACCAGGAGGGTCAGGGCAGCTCCAGGCCTTGGCAGCCTGAGGCCCAGAGGGCAGCAGTGGCTTTGCCAGCTGGGCACTGGAGGGCGGCTCCCTGAGGAGAAGGAAGAGGACCCAGGGACAGGGAGGTGGCGGCAGGGGCAGCCTGCTCCGCTTCTTGGCTTGCTCCCGGGTCCTGGGGTCCTGATTCTGTGGGCTCCTCTGGTCTCATTCTTCCTCATCTAGGGGCACCTCTCCTGACCCAGCCCTGTCACTTGTCATTGTCCCCCAGCTGCTGCCTGTACTCGGCCTCCTCAGGGCTTCTGCTGCCCCATCTCACACAGCCCTGAGCCAGAGGCCCCTGGACAGCAGTGCCCCCCATCTCCATCTGGGGCTCAGCGTGGCAGCCCCACATTCCACCATCAGCCCCAGCGTCTGAGCCAAGCTCTGTCCCCGCTCCTAGGTCCCCTCTCCCCCTAGGTCCCCACTCCCCCTAGGTCCCCTCTCCCCCTGGGTCCCCTCTCCCCCTAGGTCCCCACTCCCCCTAGGTGTCCCCCCCCTCCCGCGCCACCCCCCACCAGGACCTGGAGGCTCAGGGCTCAGCGTTTTCCTGCCCCCACCCCATCTGGAGGGCCAGCTTCGGGGCTTCCATCTCTTCTTCTCCAGCCCTACTGGGCACCCTGGACTGGACACGGAGTCAGAGTCGTGGCTGGTGGACAGGCTGGGGTGGGGAGTGGCCTGAGGCACAGTGTGCTACCTGCCGCTCAGGGTTGGGCGACTGGAACTCCGCCTGCCTGTGGGGCGCTACACCTCAGAGGAGGTGCCTCAGGAGCGGAGCGTCTTGGGGAACCTGCAGGCTGCCCGAGGCTCAGTGCGGGACACAGGTGCCCTGGGCAGGAGAGAGGAGTGTGGCGGGAGGTGGAGACTCGCACAGGCAGGGGCCGGGCCAGGCTGCGGGTGGGGACAGCGGCGGGGTGTGGGGGTGGGGTCGGGGACAAGGCCTTGGGGCTGGGTGCTGGGAGCCCACTGCACTGTGGGGGGGACAGGGGCTCAGACTGTGTGCTCGAAGGACACCGCAGGCGGCAGGTGGCCCAAGAGGTCTGAGTCCGGACGCGCTGGAGGAAGCCCAGGCCTGGCCTCGAACCGCAGAATGCAGCGGAACGTAGCCTGGGCAGCCGCTGTGGAGATCCGCGTGGAGAAACCTCAAAACCCACAAGGAGAAATTCCACGCCACCCAGCCTGTCCCCTGCCAGGCATCCTCCCGAAAGCGTTAAAAGCATCCGGTGAGTGAGACCCACGCGCACTTCTGTTCACAGCAGCGCCGTCCGGGAGAGCTGAGCCCTGGCAGCAGCCCACAAGCTGCCAGCAGATGGGCGGTAAGAAAACGCTCCTGCACTCGGTGGATCTCTGCTGGGCGGTAAAGAGGGACAGACTCACGCCACTCACAGGGACATGGAAGCATCTTGAGACCGTAAGTCTGTGTGAAGTGAATCAGACACACGAGCTTACTTGTCCCGTGGCTTCCTTTGCTGTGAGAAACCCAATTCATGACTAAACTAACGGACAAAATAAGGAGCAGATCACAGGAAGCTGGAGAGGCCTTTTGCAGTAGGGGAGGGGATGGAGAGACGGAGGGAGGAGGGGGAGGGGGAGCCAGGGACTGAGCCTTACGGGCCTGCACCCACTCGCCTTGGGGGCTGCACCCTGCAAACGCGCACTAATAAAAATAAAAGTGGAACATGAATGTGGCGTCTGCACCTGTTGGTCCCAGGAAGACGGGGAATCTGGGTGGTGCGAGCATGGCCGGGCCGCGGGTCCAGGGTGGCCTCTGGGGCTGCCCGCCAGTGTCACCCTCTGAAAACATTCCGCAGCTCTGGGCCGGAGGCTGGTAAGGCAAGAAGGGGGCACAGGGACCCTCATCTCCCCTGGGTGGGTGAGGGGCACCCTGAGGCCGGACCAAGGCCAAGGACAGCTTGAGGGGGACGCAGGGGTGGGGAAACACAGCTTCTTCTCTCTCTCCCCTGGGCATTTACCCTGGGGCTTCCGGAGGCCGGGGCTGACCAGTTTAAGGGGATAGGAGAGGGCGTGGTGGGTCACGCCTGTCATCCCAACACTCGGGAGGAAGCTGAAGCAGGAGGGTCTTTGTGAGACCGAGGCCAGCCTGGGCTACACAGCAAGACTCTGTCTCAAAAAAACAAAAACCAACCAACCCAACAAACACACAAACAAAAAGGTGAGGGGAAGTAGATTCACCCAAGCTGCAGACTCCTCGGGTCTGTTCCCAGAATCTCTGGGTGTAACAGCGATGGTGACCCATTTCCCAGGGCGGGGATGGTGACCTTAGGGAGACTGAAGACGTCAGCTGTGCCAGTGTGAGGGCACTGTTATTTCAGGACAGGGTCATGCTAAGTTATGGAGTTGCCTAGACTGGGTTTGAACTTGTGAGCCTCCCGCCTCAGCCTCCCAGGATTGCAAAGATGAGCCGCCATGCCTGGCTGAGTATGCTCTTGTTTTTGGAAAGCTCACCAGAAAGCAGTGTGTGGTTGGCCCACAGTGGCCTCGCACGCCTGGTGTGTGTCCCTCACAAGGCTGCAAGGAGTGACCGGCCTGAGCCCTGAGGTGTGGTGTGCCTCAGTGCAGCTCTGACCTCCCAGCTGCAGGCCACACTTGTCTGACGACGCTCTTGTCCCCTGCATAAGTGACGCTGGGTGGGGAAGGAGCTGGACGAACACTGGCCGGCGGCTGGGCTGGGGCGGGATCTCTGCCCACCGCGGACCCATTCTTTGACCTGCCGTGCGCTGCCCGCAGTTGTGCGGCGCGTGGTCTCAGGACGCCCCCTGGTGGTCCATTGGAAGAACGGCTCTTGCTGGTGTTTCTGAGCGTGAAAAGTCGGCACAGGGCGAGTCCCCGGCGGGCACAGGGGTTGGAAATGTGGCGAGCTCCAGATGGTCCCAGGGGTGCTACGTGTCCTGCACAATCCTGAGGTGTCCCGTGCTTCCCGTGATTTCTGAAAGTGCTACCGGACGGCAGTGTGGTGCATATCCCGTCCGTGACATTAATCACAGCCTGGAGTCGGCTCCTGGATCTGTCTATCCCGACCTGCAAAGGGGGCGCCCGGAAGGGGGAGCTCTGTGCTCCCCCTTGGAATACTATCGAGTTGTTCAGCCGGGGCGCATGGTGGTGCAGGCCTGTTGTCCTAGCACTTGAGAGGCTGAGGCAGGAAGATTGCTGAGTTCGAGGCCAACCTGGGCTACACAGTGAGGCTCTGTCTCAAAACAGCAGCAGCAGCAGCAGCAGCCGCAGCAAGAAGTATTATGATAAAAGACGCATCGCAGCCAGTCTCCCACCTATTTGGGTCCTCCACTGTCCTTGACCTTATGGGAGTGTCTGCCTCTTTGGGCCTCTGTTCTCTGTGTCTGAGGGGCGCTGATCCTGCAAGACCCCTCCCCCCACCATCAGGAGGCTGAGGCTCAGCACCGTGGAGTGAGGCTGAGAGACTGCAATGCTCAGCGGTCACTTTGCTGCCCCTTCCTTTTTACCTAGAGTTAAGTGACCGAAATTCCCTTATAAGGCTGCTGATGAGAGCGCTGAATTGTCTCTTAGCTGGCAGAGTGGAGTCCTGTGACTTTTACCTAAGTTCAACCAAAAGAGCTCAGGAAAGGGGGAGAGAGAAAGGGGAGAGGGGGCGGAACGGTTTGTGCTGTTAGGTGGACGCTTCTAGGCTGGCAAGATGGGAGAAGCAGACAGCTTGAAGACAGAAGTGGAAAGTGAAGGCCGCTTGAGGCCAGGGAGGAGGGAGAGTGACGGCTGCGCTTTGCCCGGAGAGGATGCAGAGGCCGTCCAGGCTGGGTGTGTCTGCGACCTGTGACAGCTCACGAAGTGGTGGCTGTGGGGTGCTTGTGGCGTGGAGTCCCTCCTGGCCCGGTCAGCAGCGCAGGTGCATGGGCTGCTTTGGGGTCCCCTTGGAGATGGAGATTTGGGGTGATGGCAGCTTCCCTGTCTGACCCAGAGCAGGCCCCCCGACAAGTGACATGGGGACATCACACTTGCAGGTTGTTCTGAGGGGACAGCTCTGTGCCTGGGAAGGGACAACATGCCAGAAGCATGCTCGGCTGGGCTGTCCCTGCGGGGACTGATGGGAGGATGTTCTCTGCCCTGCTGCAGGTCCCCTGCTGCCTCGACTGATGGCCTGGCCGGGCATCAGTTACCCAGAGGGTGGCTGACCTGGCTGCTGCATAGCCTGCCCAGCCCTCAGCTTGAGGGACGTCAACCTCAGAGACTGGGCAGCCTTGGAGGTGTGTACGGAGAGGTGCCGGGACGCATCTCTGGTCTTTAGCCAGAGACCGGCAGGCGCAGACCAGCCTGCAGCCTGGCAGACCTCCGCAACAGACACACGGACAGCTGACTTCCTGCTTTTTCTCTCTTTTTTCTTTCTTTCTTTTTTTTTTTGACATGGGCCTGCTCTGTAGCTAAGGCTGGCCTCGAACTCTCAGCAATCCTCCAGCTTCAGCGCTGGGTCACGGGCGTGCAGCGGCTCACCAGAGACAGAAGAAACACAAATAATGCCAATGGAATGTAATCTAAGAACCAGCTTGGGGAGGGCACACTGAAGGTCTTCTGCTTGTCTGTTTTGTGGTGTGTGTGTGTGTGTGTGTGTGCATGTGTATGTCCCTATATAACGTGCCTGGGCTATTTTCTAAGCTCACCTAACACTGTGGGTCAGGGGTCCAGAAAGGTCCCGGGCGCTAAGACAGTGGGGCATCTGGGTGACCTGGATCGCCCCTCCACACAGGAGGCCTTGGCTGTGTTGGCAGGAGCCCTGGTGACAGTGGGCAGGGATGTGGACCTAGAAGGTCCAGTTGGTGCCCTTGTGGAGCCACTTCTATCAGCGATGCAGGTCCAGTTGTCCCTGGAGGGCATGGAGAGCCTGTGACACAGGCTTAAGTGAGTAGGAATCACAGGGCGCCCCTGGGGGATCTCGCTGCAGGCTGCCTTCTGAGCAAGAAACCTCAGCTCACTAAACATATATGGATGGACAGATGTGGGCACTGTAACATCATTTTGGTATTAAAAATGAATATCGATTGTGTTTAAAATGTGGTAGATTTACTGAGGTATAGTTCTTTAAACTTTAAACTTTCTGTGGAGTAATTCAGGGCTAGGACTCTTCAGTACTTCATCCATTACAGTTAGGTGGGGGCTTGTTATGGTCTCTATCTAGTTGTCCCCCAAAGCCTCATGTGATCATGTGCAGGGCTTGTGGACAGTGTCAGAATCACGGGTTCACAGAGGGCTTGCTGTCGGGAGGGGGTCCTGGCCTAGAAGGGCTCCTCCACTGCTCTCTCTGCTTCCTGTCCACCATGGTGTGAGCAGCTTCTCCTCCACTGAGCTGCTATGCCCTGCTGCCTTCTCTAGAAGCCAGTGGGCTATGGACTGAACTCCTACAAACCATGAGCTGAAAGAAACTCTTCTTGCTTTAACTTGAAAGTGTTGGGAGTTGTGTCTCAGTGACAAGGAGTGACTGGGACAGAGTTTAAACAAGGCAGAAACAGTTTCTCATGCTGTAAACGTCTAAGTGAAGGCACCCGGCTGACGGCTGACTTTATTTCCCTAGGATCAGAAACTCCTTCACTCTCATTTATTCACTCATGGAGTCAGCCAGGAAGTATTGATTCACACCAGTGAGGCTCGGGTTACAGCAGGTGGGCGGGGAACAGACAGTGTTGCTGCTACACCTGTGACCTCGACTTTGTAGCCCCAAGACAGAGCCACCCCTGCACTCCCGGCGGCAGGAGAGAGGAAGGGCCGAAGAGGAAGAGGGCACAGATCACCTGTGTGGCCTCAGGAGAGGTGGTTGGTACACACCTGTGATCCAAGTGCTCTAGGAGGCTGAGGCAGGAGGGTCATAAATTCCATCCTAACCTGAGCAACTTAGTGAGACCCTGTCTCAAAATAATACAACACAGCAAGGGATATAGCTCAGCACAAAGGTCTTGGGTTCATTTCCCAGGACAGCAGAAAGCAAAACAAACCAAAAACCTGGGCTTCTCAGGCCTCACAGCACACCTGAAAGTATGCCTACACTGAACCCCTGAATCTGCAACCCCAGGGTTACCCCCGCTGCCTGCCGGGCTCCTGGCTACCCTGGACCATAGCGAGTCAGAATGTGCCATCATCAGCACTGTCCTCACCCTCTTTGCCCCCGCTCCGCCCTGTGAGTCCACAGCTGCACCTCTGGACACCTCTGTCCCACTCCTCAGGCCACCCTCGATGGCCCAGCATCCTCCCACCAAGACTCCTTGTCACCCCGATGCCCACACTCTCCACCAGGGGCCCCTGTGCCAGTCTCACCATGCCCTTCTTCAGGCAAGCCCGGAGGGGCACCCCACAGCCCTGCACCAAGCCCGCCAGGCCCCCAGGGCATGCGCTGGCCTCTGCCCCTCTGTCACCCCACCCCTTAGCTCAGGCTGAGGAGTGTGGGTTCTCCAAGACCTGCGACTGCACCGCCTCCTGCAGGGTGGGCCATGTCCTCCCTCATGCCCTCCCCTGTCCCTCTCCTACCCCCTTACTAGCCCTTCTCCTGGTGCTGGGTGCTGACCCATAGGGCTGGGACCCTGCCTGAGCCTCCTTCCAGGGACTGAGCTCAAGCACCTCCGCTGGCCCTCGCCCAGGGACCCCAGGAGGTGTCTATGCCCTGGGATATGAAGTACCCCTTGTGTCCCCTTCCCTGTCCTTTGGAGAGGGGCTTCTCCTCCTAACACCAGCGGCTCTGCCAGCGCTCCTGGTGAAAGTTTAACATCAGTTTCTTTGCTTTCTGGAAAGCTGATAACCTGATAGTGCAGCTGGGAGGGACATGAACACCGCCCCGTTTTCACTTAACAACTGAAGATTGATTATTTCCCCAAATCAATTATTCTTTGGGATAAACAGAAAGGAAGTCGGAATGTTACACAGCGCACTGCTCCAAGACCACACAAGTGGACAGAGACGGTTGGAGCTGCTGTCACAGGATGCTGCCCTGCGCCGCCTCCAGACCAGTCCTCCTGAGGTTGCCGGGCCGCATCACCCCGACATCTGCTTCCCCTGGAACCCTCCGATCCAGCCGGGTACCTCACAGCCCCGGCAGGCCGGAAGAGGGCCAGGGCTCCCTCCTGCCGCTGGGGACGGTGCAGAGAGCTTAGGAGCCTGAGGCCCACATGGGGCCAGGCTGGGGTGCAGTCTGACTCCACTGCGCCCTGGCTGTGAAGGCGGCACCTCCGGGAGGCAGCGCCAATGCCCCTGACTACAGTCCATTGCCCGCCCGAACACTGACCTCTCTGCGGTGTTGTGCTGTCTACTTCATCTCTCACGGATGGTGCTCCTGTCTCTCTGGCTGACTCTGCACTCGGGCCAGAGCAGGTCTAGTACCATTCTCTGCGTGCCAAAGATTAGGACAGGACAGGGCCCCGGGTCGAGGGACACTCCCAGCTCAGTGATGCCTTCGCCACTCTGCACAGAACCAATCAGAAACCCGCCGTTTTCGGTCCTTCATTTGAATCGGTGCGGCTCAAGGGACCAATCAGGAGACGCTTCCTAATCCGGAGGTGGCAGTGTGATGTGGGGCCTGGCGGTGGGTGTCCAGAGCGGCCTTGTACACCATGTCGTGATCCAGGTAAAAAGGAAGAGATTCAGCAGCAGCGCGGGGAAGAAGGATCCACCTCGCCCCAGGCCCCGCCCCTCCAGGCCCCGCCCCAGGCCCAGTCCCAGGACACACCCTCAGCCC
>PVLA01015584.1:0-24563 GCA_004027455.1 Hydrochoerus hydrochaeris
CCAGTATTCATTCACTGTTAGGCTTTTTTAAGGGACCATGAGTTCTTTTGTAAAAGGAAAGACTTTATCACTGTAGTTAATCCCTCCTGCTTTGTATATTTTGTGAGTGTAGATGTTTAACTATCTGTTGGAGCAGGAGCCTCTATTTTTAGACGATGGTCTTTTAAAGGTGATTGAAAATGAGATGCAAAAAGCTTGAATTCTGAAACAGTGTTTCAGATTGATCCACTGTTACGTCTGAGACTAATACTGAATATACTGTCAGGGTAAAGGAAATCGGATTCAATATGCATTAAAGATAATAATAGTTTCATGATAGGGTTCTTAAATGATTAGAAAGACATACAGACAAAAAGGTTGAATATTTGAACTATAGTACTAGATTGCTTGTCTCCTAAATGTGGTAGGTTTAGGAACTATTTCCTTTTAGCTGGTACCACGTTAGAGAAAATGCTTGTTGAATGAATGAGTGAATGAATGAATGCAGGAAATAACAAATGATAGTTCATAATACCATGTGCTGCGTAACTTTTGGAAGTCACTTAGCTCTAATCCTCTTCTCCCATGGCCCTGAAATTCTGGAGGATGTGAGGTCCTTCCTATTTATCATCAGCTGCCCCTCACAGCCTGGCTAGGAAAGCTGTTGAGTTGCCCTGAAAGGCCCCATGTGGACTACTAGTTTTTTAAAATGTGGACTACTAGTTTTTAGGCCTAGCTGCACCCCTGCTTTTATCCACTCCAGCAGCATTGTGCCTGTGGCCAAGGTCCTCTAACTTTTTAAACCTATTTCCTCATTGCTGTGAGGAAGTATCTCACAATCACATCCATCAGCATTTCTGGTCCACGAATGGTCATAGTAGTTGTCCAAATCCAAGCTACTGCTGAGTGCTCAAAGCAGTGGTGGAGATGGAGGGCAGTGGTGAGTGCTCAGCTCTCCCAGGCAGAGGGCTGAAAGTCTAGGACAGGATGAAAGCCAGAGGCAGTAGAGGAATAACTATGGGAGTCAGAGGGTCCCCACTCCCTGGGCTTCAAGCTTCTTAGCGGTTTGAGTCCTGGATCTGCCATCCATTTCCTGCTTGCACAGGTGCTGTAGAAAACAAGGCTGGTTCAAGAGAGTCATGGAGCCTGTGTAAAATAGTAGGCAGCTCCTGGTACAAGCCCCACACCCTGAAGTAGTGTGTTCCCCTCAGGGAGAAAGGGGAGAGGAGAAAGCTGGAGTCCAGGCTGACACACACTGGGCTTCCTTCTCTGTCTGCTACCAGGGAGTGAGTTCATTCATATCTGTTCTTAGACCAGTGCCTGCCACATAGTGGTGGGTGCTTGCAAACAAAAGCAAGTAACTTGTACAGACTGGACACTGCATTTTAAAGAACTGTTGGGCTCACAAATCAATTTGAGGTTATTATGGTTTAAAATAAGCATTTGGAATTCTTCATTGTCATCCATGTGGTTTTGTTTCTGAGATTTCCAAGCACTCTAGAAAGATGACTCCTAATGTGACACTGCAACATATCCAGCCAAGGCCTAAGGATTTCAAGGACTGAAACTGGAAAGAGAAGGTGTTCACCAAAGAATCCCTGGTCTGAGCTCTAGGGGGTAAACTCAATTCTTCTCTCATGCTGCACAGTAAAAGCTTTTTGTTAACTGGGTATGCTGGTGCACCCCGGGAGGCTAAGGCAAATCACAAGTTCAAACCCAATGTTGGCGGTTTAGTGGTTTAAAAAGACTGTCTCAAACCAAATAAAATAATATTAATAATTTGAAAAGGGTTGTTGAGCTGTAACTGTGAGGGCTCTGGGTAAAAGGCCTAGTAGTGTCCACAAAAAACGATGGTGTTATCCAACTTTGGGGATGGAGATGAAGGAGATTATAAAGAGGGAATATAGACAAAATAAAAACCTTAAAAATCATAGAGAAGACAATGCAGAATCATAAGGTTTAGCCATATTAAAGGAATCATGGGGACATCAGATGAGTAATGAGGAAAAGTAAATGTGACCGAGGGAAGAATATGCTGGAAGCCAGTCTCCTTTGTTTCTCTGCGTTGGTGTTTAAGAGACACATTTGGAACATCTAAATGCTCTCCTTGTCCTCCCACCAGCATTCTTACTTGTGAGTGACAGATGCGAAATGTAGCGTTTCTTCCTCACTCGGAGGTCAGTCACTTGATCTCTATTTTAGAGCCACGTCCTAGAGTTAAATTCTAGACCTGACAGTTTTCTGGCTCAGTGGCTGCATCTACCAGAAGCAATGTGCCTAACCCCAGCACACCTCCCAGGAACTCAAACCCTGTGCAACCAAGTCTATCTGGGTAACATCAGACTTTCAGCAGAGCTCCAACATTAACTTGTCAGCACTTCAGATTTTACCTCCTGTCTTTCTTATAGCTGACCTTGTAATTTAAACTGTTCATGCTCCAATGCATGTTCCTGAGAAAGCCAGAAAGTTCATTATTAGAACTAGTTACAGACACAGGAAAAACGTCTCCACAGCTGAGGGGGATGTCTGCTACAGGGCAGTGCCTGTTATAGAGGGCTCTTTAAGTCCTCAGTGCCTTAGCAGATGTTAGGGACAGGCTTTCTTTGTCCTCAATGCCTTAGCAGATATTAAAGACATTAAAGATTCACGTACTGAGTTCTTGTCCCCAAAGGCCTTACAGTTTAGATGAGGAGGCAGAGTTTAAAATTAAAAAGTTTATGTACAGCCTTTTATATATCCACACTCCCTGGGCAATCTCATGGCTATCTTTTTGCTGGACGTTTGCTGGACCCATATACCCCACAGCCCAAATCATACTGCTTTTCAAACATCTTTTTAGGGCCTCCAACTCTACATTCCGAATGCATTTCTTTTCCATTGCCTTATTTCATTGATGGCACCAAGATTCCCACATTCCTTACACAAAAGTCATTCTGCCTTCTCTTGATCCCAGCCCAGAGCTAAAGGCAGAATCCTGGTGGTACAGTCACATGCCCTATTTTCCCTGATGTAAACCAGGTCTTCTATTAATTTTTGCTCCAAAAGACACAATAGGGTTTATTTTCAGAGGAGGTCTTATTTTTTTTCATGTACAACAACCTACATTTATTTGTGATAGCCAAAACCCACTCTGGCCACGCGAAAATGCACAGGAAAATGAGGACACTGGAACATTCAGCTTCTGTTCTGTGAGGTAAATGCAAATATTTAAAAGGTTACTTTGCCTTACTGCAACCTCATATCTGCTGGATGGTTTCTCTTCAGTGACCTTTGTTGACAAGCACGTGCATTCTGGGAGCCACCGAGTAGATAAAATGGTTCAGGGAGAAAGAATATAGTGGGACAAGAGGATAACTGATGGCATTAACCAAGGCAGCCCAGGAATGGAGAGATGGAGGGAGATTAGCCAGGGACACGTCTGAATATGAGCAGCTCACAGGAAGCTGGAGGCAGAGGCAGGATGCTGCTACTGGGAGTCCCTCCTGGAGCTGGGTAGAGACTCAGAACCCCAACCCTGCCCTGGTGGAGGGACTCCATATCTACTGCTTTATTTAATGGGTCCCCAGGAAAAGATGATACATCTGCTGGAAAAAATAAAGTCAAGCAAAGTCCTTAGGAGGGTCTTTTTAAATGCAGATTCTGGGGCCCTAGTGTGCATGTAGTATATTTGTGTGTGTTGGAGGTGCATCTGCATCTCTCACCTAGGGATTGTAGTAGAGATGGTGGTGGGGATCCTGACCAGTCTCCCCAAAGCGCTCACCCAGGAGGTGGTTTAAGTCTCATCCCCCCCCAAGGGAATCAGGTCCTCAGGCAATCAGGGTGTCTTTCTTCTTTGTCTCATCTCTCTTTTTTCTTTTTTTCTTCTTTCCTTTCCTTTCCTTTCCTTTCCTTCTTTCTTTCTTTCTTCCTTCCTTCCTTCCTTGCTTGCTTCAATTTGCCTTTTTTTAAAAAGACAAATAAATATTTTATCAAATTCCTCGATCATTACTGTTCAATCACCTGCACTCTCGTGAGGAACACATTCAGGAACAGCAAGCATATTTTCTTTTCAGAAATCATGGAAAAATCAATACTGATGCATTTTCACAAAGATTACCTTTCATTCTTTTTTGGAGCTGTATTTTAGAGGAATCACTACTGAATGGCCATAGTTATTCTTCCTTGGTCATTTAAGGTAGATCTTGGAAATGTTTTGAAAATACTGCAGAGAATGAAGTAACAGTGAGATGTGCTATTTATAGTCACTGTATCTTTTGTTGTTGTTGTTGTTGTTGGTATGATAATCGAACTCACAACCTCACACTTGCCAGGCAGGCACTTTGTCACTGAGCTATATCCCCAGACCATGTACTATTTATAGAACTGTGCTGAGAGATTACACAGACATATTATTTTGGGATCTGTGCAGTTAGACCACTGCAGAGCAGGAAATCTTTGAGTCATCTGTCTCTTATCTTGAAACCTGAGAGATGAGAATAATGAGGTTATTCACAGCCGCTCAGGGGGTAACTGTAGTCCTGTCAGGCCTCAGCTCTGAAGCCGTGCAAGCATCAGAATTACCTGGGAAGCATTAAGGACTGTGATGCCCACAGCTTACTCCTGACAGTAGCCTCAGGCAGAGAGGGCACCTGTGGCTTGCAGAAGTTCCCCCGTGATGCTGCCCAATGTAGAGGCTGAGGGAGACTTCTGCTTAGGGAAAGAAATTTCCTGTATTTCCTTGGGATATGATAGATTTTTAAACATGCTAATTTAGCTTGAAGCAGGTTCTCTAGAGTAAAAGAAAGTAATGAGGTATGGCAACAAGTTGTATTGGTTCATTTTCTGTTGCTATAACAAAACTCCTGTGGTACATGACTGAGAAAATTGGATTATTAAGCCCCCAGTTTTGGAGACGGAAAGCCCAAGACCTAGTGAATCCTATGTGTTCTCTTCCTTCTCTATAAATGAGTGCCTTCTGGTTACCTCACAGCATGGTGAGTGACATCATGGTGACAGTCTGTCAGGTGAAGAGAGCAGCCAAGCAGTGAGACAGGAAACAGAGGCTCAGGAACTGGGCTTGCCCTTCCGGTGACAACTCACTATTGGGGGTGCCAAGCAGGGCCCATGTAAGGCCTTCCTTTACTGCTCCCAAGGGCTGTGCCCCTAAGGACCCCATCATCACCCGAAAGGTCCCATGACTCCTCTGTGTCACCACACTGGCATGAGGCTTCTAGCCCATGAGCATTTGGGGGACACACTGACCCCACATCTAAGCCCTAGCACAAAATGCAGGATGTCACTCTGTTACCAAGAGGGGGATCCCACAGAGATCCTCTCCTTGACGTGCTTGATGTCCCAAACAAGAACTGGACAACACATACAGAAAAGGCAGCAGAAGGATATATTTTAAAATCTGTTTTTAAAATTTTATTGGTACATTCTAAATGTACGTAGTGATGACATTCATCACAGGGAATTTGTACCTGTTCTTATCTTGCTTCTTTTTCTCCAACCCCTCCCCTCCCCTCCCTTCAACCCCTCTTCCCCTCCACACTTACAAAAGCTTTGTTTCCACTTTTTTCTTCTATTCTTTTATTTCTTTTTCCTATTTTCTTTTAAGGCAGAAATGAGGCACACTGTACAGGCGAGAGTGGGCCAGTGAACAGACTCCCAGCAGTCGAGGGTAAGGGAAAGGGTTCTTTTTATTTCTAAACTTCCTGGCTCTGCTTCAACTGCCCTGCAGAAAGGCTGCCTGGGCTTCCCACCAGGTGAAAGGAAGGATGGAAGGCAGCCCTTTCTTGATCAGTCTTGCAGTTTCAGATTAGAATGAGGGATTGGAACATTGCTTTCTGATTGGTTCCATGTAAAGTGCTCAGGAGCCAAGTTCTCAGGGGTCCTGTGTTCTACATGTGTCCTCTGAGTTTTTATGGCCTTTGACACATTCCTTCTCCGGTTAGTCATCTGGTTGCTCAGCCCTAATCTTCTACCTCAAGATCACAAGTCAAAATTTGGAAGCAGCCTTCACACACCAAAGATGGGACTTTGCCCTGGGACTGGAGTCCAAGAGAGACCCTCTTTGGTCCTCTCTCAAACACCTGAAGCAAGTCACAAATGCTGATTTCATCAGGGATCCACTGCAAAGACACTCAGGATCTACTTCAGAGGATTCCTCATGCCAAATTCCACATTGTATGCATCTTAGAGAGCACTGCTTCGCACCATTGTTCACCCTGAGATTCTCAAGGCCATGCCTCAACGCTCCACCTCTGAGGCTCCCTGTATTTTTTTGTAAATCCAATCACATTTTTAAAACAGTCATGGCAACCAACAGGCTAACTAGTACATAATGTCATTAATTTTTTTGGTATGACAATTGAAGCAGTTATAGAACAAACTTTTACCTATGCTATTTATACAACTAAAGATGTCCATTGTTTTTAATGATAATTAGGCCAGTTATAAATTACTGCTACTCTGCAGTTGTTATCATGGCAAGCATCCCTACACAGGCTTGCATCTAACACCTTGCACTTTGGCAGTGGGTGTGACAAGAAGCATAGCTGTGATGAGAAACCTAATTTGAAACAAGGGAAAATTCAGGAAAAAGTAAAAATGTGTATACTTTGTCATTCACATTTCTTCATTTGACTTTATCGTTGCTATGGGAGGAGAACCATACTTCTATAGCTTAAAGAACAATTTCAAGAGGTGACAATGAGAAACAGGTGTCAAACTCTAAAATACAATACTACGTTCTAATATGCATGGGTCTTTTCTCTCTACCTAACCATAACCCTGACTCTGATGCTGACACTAAACCTAGCCATAACCATAACCCTAACCCTGAAAGTTGCCCCAACACTAGTTCTAACCCTAATTCTAACCTAAACTTAAACCTGAATCAAAACATAACACTAGTTCTAACCCTGATCCTGACCATAACCCTGAACATAAACCAAGACCTAACCATAACTTATCCCTAACCCTTAACCCAAAGCTTAACTTTGACCTTGACCCCAATCTAACACTAAACTTGACCCTAATGTTGAATTGAACACTAAACCAAGTCCTAACACGAAACATACTAGTGAGCTTTGACCCTGGTCTTGACATTGAACTTGAACCTTAAAACAGTTGGGCTGAACATTGAGGACCAGAAAAGTGTAGGGCACAGAGAGCCTCTGGCAGGTTGGGGCTCCTTCTTCCACCTGACAGTGACTGTATCATAAAACTAAAACTAACTCAAAACCTTGACTTTACAAATGTCCCAGATTTTAAACTTAAACAGTGGAAAGTATTAGAGACCAGAGATGAAGAAGGCAAAGACATCATATCCAGAAAGGGCAATATTTTCCACCTAACAATGACTCTGAACCTGAAATGAACACTAGCCCTAAATCTAGTGCTACCAATACACCTAGAACTAAACAACTCCAAACCTAGCCCAGGACCTAACTGCAGCACTAACTCTAATCATAACAATAATTCTAACACTGTCCATACCCTACTCCTGACCCTAAATCTAACCCTAACACTGATTCTAACCTTAACCTAGAACCTAACTCTAAGCCTGAAGTTAGTCCTAACCCTAACCATACCTGTAGCCCTAACCTTGGCTCTAACCCTAATCCTAACTCTGACAGACCCTAACCCTAACCCTGGGCCTAACTCTAACCCTAACCCTACCCTTAACCCCAAGCCTAAACCCAGTGCAGACCCTAGCTCTAACCCTAAACCTGACTATAGTTCTAGCCTCAACCCTGCTTTGGCCCTTACCCCAGGTGGCTCCCCTCATTGGGTGGCAGGGTAGATGAGTTTTCAGCAGTTGGCTCTGGCACCCTGGCTGCTCCTCTGCATCATGCTGGGTGCAGCTGTCTGTGCAAGAGGTGGCACCAAGCCTGTGCCTGCCTGGCTTTCTCATCAGCTTTTCTCCAGTGAGTTGATGGCTGTGTCTGAAGCTGAGGCAGGAGAGCATCCTACCAATTCCCAGAGAAGGTTGTGTGGTTTTGGTGAAATATGCTCTGCCCCTAGTTCACATTTGGCTGGATTTACAGGAAAGTGTGAGCTGTGGATGTGTACTGATCGTCCCCTTCAGCTTCTGTCCTAAGGTAAACATTCCTCATTGAAATTCTAAATTTTCATCTGCTTCCACCAAAGAGATCAGTAAAAAGGTGTAACATTTTTGAGGAATCATTTTTACTTGCAATGAGCTCAGGGTGTTCTCAACCTTGAGGTATATGTGTTGAGATGAGATTAAACAGAAACCTGGGTTGGAATGGATCAAAGATCTAAGTATTAAAACAGAAACATGAAATCTATTGGAAGATAGAATAGGTAAAACCCTTGAAGACATTGGTGTAGGCAGATTTCATGAATAAAATAGTGATTGCATAGGAACTATCACAAAGAATCAACAACGGGGATCTCATCTTATTACAAAGCTTTTGCACAGCAAGAGAAGTCACCAGCAGAGTGAAGGGATGACCCATAGTGTGGGAAAACATCTTCACCAGTTGTTCCTCAGAGGACTACTATTGAGAGCATATAAACTTGAAAAAAATCAGACCTCCCAAATTTAAAAACCCAATCCAAAAATGGGCACCTGAGATAAGCATACACTTCTCAGATGAAATATAAACCACAAATGAATATATGAAAAAATGTTCAACATCACTGGTCATTGAGATATGAAAATTAAAAACAACACTGAAATTCTATCTCACCTTGGAAAGAATGGCTATTATAAAAAAAAGTCAACCAATAACAAATGCTGGAGGGGCTGTAGGGAAAAACAAACTCTTCTCCACTGTTGGTGGAAGTATAGACTGATGCAACCACTCTGGAAATTAGTGTGTGGAAATTCCTCAAAAACTAGAATTGAAGGTTCCATTTCACCTAGCTATTCCCCTTCTGGGTATCTTCCCAGAAGAATTAAAAATACCATACCACAGTGATACATGTGCACCCATGTTTATAGCAGCACAATTTGTAATAGCTAAATCTTGGAAACAACTTAAAAGCCCATCAACCAAAGAATTGATAAAAAAAAAGATGTATCTTCATACAAAAGAGTACTACTCAGCCAGAAAGAAAGATAAACTTGAGGCTTTTATAAGTAAATGGATACAATTAGAGACTATACTCACAAGTGAAATAAATCAGACCTGCTTGTATAAACATATTGTCTCCCTAGTGTGAGACCTGGAAGTTAATATGGTTATACTACTAATTTCTCTAAATTCACTGAAAAAAAAGGTTTGTGCTAATATTGGTCAAACAATTAAATACAGACATCTTTTACTCTGAGCAGTTTATAGATAACAATGCATAATATATTAACCATTGTTACCCTCTAATTATCTATCGTGTTTTGAAATTTTTAATTTTTTTTTTTGTACTGGGGATCGAACTCATGACCTTGCACTTGCCAGGCAGGTGCTTATGCCACTGAGCTAAATCCCTAGTGAAATTTTAAAATTTTTTCTCTTTAAACTTAAAACAAAACAAACAAAACAAACAAACAAAAAACAGAAACCCTGGGAAAGGTGCCCCCTAGGCAGTCTATGCCAAAATTACATATCTTCTTTCCTTCCTAGGGTAATGCATTTTCATTTAACAGCTACATACTTTATGAATTAAGTCAATATTTATTACATGTTGATTTGCTAAATTTATTATTTGTTGATTTTTCCTGTAAAAAATGAGGGATAGTTTATTTGTGCCAATCAGGAAATCAAAGAAAAATTAACATAACCATTGTCAAATTTTTCTTTCTGTTTTATTTAAGATGACGCACTCATAACACATACAGGGACCACCATGAGCGCATGCCAACCCTGGGCCCTTCTGTGCTAGTCAACAACAGCTGGTTTGTGTTTTCTCTTGGAACAGTTGGAGACTTCAAAGCCATTTTTGCTACAAACCATGGATCTTCTTGTGTGTCTACATGAGTCCAATGGGTAACTAAAGGCAGAACAAAGCTGGACCTTCAGTCTGTGTCCTTTGTTGCTGAAAATCGTGAGTCAGCTTCCTTTTCACTCCATATAGGTATATGTGAATCATTTCAGGAGAGTCTGTCTGTCTTGGAGCTGTTGGATAGTGGGAAATAACCATGAATTTCCACAATCTGTCTCCTTCAAGACTGAAGACACCAAAATAAGGTGTTTACAGGACATTCAGCTTTACCCAAAGCCTCCGGCCATTGTTCTGAACCTGCAATCACCTGGATTCCAGCAAAGGCAGAGCCCCACACGACTAAGACCACTGCAGACAGAGGCATCCTTCCTGGAGATGGGATCCGCCCTCAACATACAGATTCCAGAGCTGGGACACCAGGACTGAAACAGTGACACCCCGGACCCAACCTACCAACTACTCCTTGAAAGCTGGTCTCCTGCCTTTGTAAGTGGGCCAGTCTGGACCCCATATCACACTGTGCTCCCTCCAGTCACCTGAGCTGGACTACTTTCCTTTCTTCCCTTTAGCTTTGCAATTAAAGCTTTTCCTGCAAATTCATGCTTTAGTTTTAACTTCCATTTTTACTAAAGCAAAGACACACTCTAGCCGGCAACAAAGATATTCTAGTGCAGTAAAGAAAAAATAAATAAATAAAAAAAGAAGAAAACCAGAGGATAAAGAAGGTGCAGGAGGAAGAAGAGGACAAGGAGAAGGAGAAGAGAAAGAATAAAGTAAGGAGAGCTGGGAAAGCTGTCCAAATAGCAAATGTGGGTTATTATTTTGCTTATATTTAATAAAATACAGTTGCATCTAGGAATAGTGGTGCAATCCTAGCACTTTAGGAGACGAAAACAGGAGGATTGCAATTTTGAGCCCAATCCAGGCAATTCAGTGACTTAGCAAGACTATCTCAAAAGCTGAAAAAGAAAAGGAAAAGAAAAAAAACCTAGAAGTATAACTCTGGTAACAAAGTGTTGAGTTCAATCCCTAGTAGTACCAAAAAAAGGTGTTATATTTACATATCACCATCAACTTCAAAGATTCACTTGTGCCTGTGAGTTTGTGTACATTTGTGCATACTGTTTATGTGGTGTGTGTTTACCTGTGCAGTGTGGATCTATTCAGTTGATTATTATGCAGGAGAAAGAAAGCAGATATTGTAGCCAGGTGTCTCACCTTGCACCTCTGCTCAGCCTCTTGCTAAATATATGACAATAAATGTTTGTCTATGCTGAGCCCGGGTTTCTTCATTTATAATGTGGGGATGAAATTGTCCATTTCATAGCTTTGTTAGAGGAATGAATTGAAATAGCATGCTTCAAACACCTTACAAAAGAGAACTATTTTAAATGATGTTTTTAGCATGTAATTGTCTTTTAATTTTTCATTTATGCATGACGTTATTCAATCATATTGGTGTACAGGGGCCTAGCTTTTGAAAATCCACACAACTGTGTGATCCACCCTCAAGCTTGGTGACTGCAGATTCTGTCCCTGCTAAACACCTCATTCAGGCTGATTTCCCACACTCGCACCTCTGTTTTTCTCCATAGTTTGACTTTTCCCAAGATGTTGTGTTAGTGGATTTACCATATGTAGATGCCTGAGCCTAGCTTTCCAAACCTTGCATAACGAATTTGGGAGTCATCGCTTTTGCAAGTATCAACAGTTTGTTTCTTTTTACTGCCAAATGTGCTTATTCATTGTTTATCCATTCACTAAAGAGCATTTAAGTTGTTTCTAGCTTTAGATGAGTATAAATGAAGCTGCTACATGCTATTTGCATAATGATTTTGTATGAATGTAAGTTGGCATTGCTTTTGGAGAAAATCCTTCAAGTGGGATTTTCAGGTCACATATTAAGTATATGATTAACTTTACAAGAAACTGCCAAGCTGTTCCAAGATCCTCTGGGGTCTGCTTCCTCACCCGCATTTTGTAGGGTCATATTTTACTTAAATCTTGGCATTCTCGGTGTGTGTGCTACTGGGAATTAAACCAAGGATTCATCCACGCTGAGCAAGTGCTCTACTACTGAGCCACATCTCCTTCCCTGTATCTATCTACCTATCTATCTATCATCCATCTGCCCACCTATCATATGTTATTCAATACTGAGGATAGAACCCAGGGCTTTTCACTGAGTGGCATCCCTAGCCTTTTAATATTATTATTATTATTATTATTATTATTATTATTTTGTTAAATTGCCCAGGCTGGCCTCAAACTTGAGGTCCTCCTGCCTCAGCCTGCCAAGCAGTAAGGATTACAGGTGTGTGCTACTGTGCCCAACTACATAGCCCTCTTAAGAAGTGTGTAGAGTTACCTTATTGTGGATTTAATTTATATTTCTTTAATGACTAATGATTTTGTCTGTCTTTTCATGTGCTTATTTGCTATGTGCCTATATAGTGTGATTAAAGTATTTATTCAAATATTTGACCATTTAAAAAATTCCATAGTTTTATTATTGTTGCCTTTTAGAAAATTTCCTTATATAATCTGGGTACAAGTATTTTCGCACACATGTGACCAACATGTATCTTTTCGCCCTAGTCCTTGGCTTCTCTTTGCATTTCTTTGACAGTCTTAAGTTTAGATTAACTCCATTATCCACTTTTTTTCTTGTATGTATTACATTTTTGGTGTTATATACAAGACATTTTTCCAACCCAGGAATGTCATGATTTTCTCCTATATTTGTTTCTAAAGCTTGTAGCTTAGTGCTCTTTATAGCTGTGAGCTCTGTGATTAATTTTGATTAGTTTTGTTGAAAAGACTATCTTCTCTCCATAGAACTGTCTCTATATCTTTAAAAAATTCAATTGAACCTGCTTTTGTAGGTCCACTTTGTGCTCTAGTTTGTTCGACTGACCTGTATATTTATCCCTTAGTCAATATCACATTGTCTTGATTACTGTAAGTTGAGATCAAGTGGTATGAGTTTTCCAAGTTTGTCTTTTTGGGCTTATTTTGCTATGCCAGTTTTTTAACCTTTATGCATGGAATGAAGTCCCCTTTATCCATGTGAGCCACAATCTAGGATCCCAGTGAATGTTAAAACCAAGGATTTCACTGAACACTATATGCTTTTTTTTTCTTATCTGTAGACACTTATTATAAAGCTTGATGTATAAACTAGGCATAGTAAGATATTAATAATAATGAATAGAACAATTATAGCAATGTAATGTAATCCAAATTTTGTATATTTTGATCCTTTTATTCATCTTCCTCACAGCTCAAGAAATTTTATATTTGTAATCCCACTGAAGTGTTATTGGAATCCTAGTGAATTAATTTCAATCTATCACCTCTAGTGCAATCCATGCACTAGACACTAAGACATATTCAAAGTTATGGGCATCCAAGGTGTCCTGAGTCTGGTCTAGGTAAGGATACACGGAACAAAGGCCCTGATCCAAAGTGTCACCCAGAATTTATTATCTTGTGAAGAAGGGAGTGGCTCAAGGATGACTGATGGTGAGGATGGTGGGAACAATGTGAGCTGAGCTGGCCAGGTGGAGAGAAAATACCTCTGCAATATGCAGGGAGAAGGGCATGCAGATAGACCAATCTGAATAACTCAACTGAGGTAGCATTTGAATAATTAAGGAGGCTATTGCGTCAGTTTCTGATATGTAAACTTTTGTACCCTAGGAAATCATGGCCTCTTATGTTGTGGCTTGAACCCAGCTGACATTCCTGGAGCTATGTGGCTGTACCATTCCTCTGTGCTCAACTGTTTAGAGGGAACCCAGTGTGAGGAAAAAGGAAGCTGTCAGATGGCCTCAAGGATTACATATCAGTACATTAGATAGCCTTATTTGCATTGCTTGGAGCTAATTTAAGGGAGAAAGGAACAGCATAGCCAGCTCTGTACATATCAGTACATGGAGACAGGATTTGGTCTAACTAATGCTAAAGCAATTGTTCTGAATTCAAGGGGAGCCACCCAGGTTGTCTCCTACAGCAATGTATTGTAGTAACATTACATGAATGTGGTCTCTCTTCTGTACCATGTAACCACAGTCCATCTGGGATTTGACATGTTTGCTCAGTGACCAGTCAGCAGGCCATGTGACATGCTGGACAATAGTTGACTCTCATCCTGGAGGAGACAATGTGAATGGTGCAAGATTTCCTCATGTGACTCAGAATAGTACATAATTTTAAATTTATGAATTGTTTATTCCTGGAATTAGGCCAGGGATTTAGCTCAGTAGCATAAGCACCTGCCTTGCAAGCATGCAGTCATGAGCTCAATCTCTGGTACCAGAAAAAAAAAATCAAATATTCCTGGAATGTCCTATTCACTATTTATGGTCAGCAGTTGATTGTGGATAATTGCAACCTCAGGAAGAAAAATCATAAATCAACTTGTCAACATCTATAAAAAATTCTGTTGGGATTTTGATTATACTTCCATTGACTATTATTCAGGTACCCAAAGAAGAAACTGATATCTCACCACTGTTCCATGAAAACAATCTCTGTTTCTATTTAGGCCTTCTTTGAGATTACTATTTTTAGCCAGTTTTTTTAACCATAGTTTTCAGTATAAGATATTATTCTTATTTCATTCCATCTTGGTTGCTTATTTTAAAACAACATACTTTAAAACTATAATATTAATTGCTTTTGGTAATATACAGAAATAAAATAAATTTTTGTGTATTGACTTTTTTGGTCAATTATAATGATTAATTCTAGGACCTTTTCTCGTTTGTAGATTCCTTAAGATTTCTACATAGATAATCATGCTCATTAAGCAGAGGTTTTATTCCTTTCTAATTTGAATGTCTTTCATTTCTTTTTCTTGCTGTATCACACGGGTTCCATGTTATAGAAGAATGATATGAGCAAAATCCTTGCCATGTTTCCTACTTAAGGGGAAGGAATTGAGTCTTTTTCTGTTAGTTATAAAGTATGATTGAAACGTAAAGTGAATGTTTAACTTTTGAAAATCATTTATTACAGTAAAAGACACTTCACCATTAATCCTCCATAAAGCACTCTCCTTTGCTTCAAGCACACTTACCCCATCATTCTTGCCACTTTCCAAAGCAGTTCTGAAAATCCCCTTTTGTGAAGTTTGATTACAAACACAGTGAATGCTGCTACCAAGTGCCATCCCATAGAAAGACAGGCTTGTAAAAAAAAAAAAAAACTGATGGTATATCCTTGTGCATCTTATTCACTGGATGCTACTTCTGGTTCTTCTCTGAAGTAAAAATGACCATGAAAGGTAGAAGTTTTGAATTGACTTAGAACATTGTTTAGTTGTGCCACAAGAGCATAACTAAACACACTTAAGAAAATGGATTTCCAGAACTGTTTCAGAAGGTAGCAAGAGGAATGGGATAAATGTGTCTGAATAACAGGGATTATTTTTTATCGATACTGGGGATCGATCTCACGACCACACACTAGAAAGGCAGGTGCTTATGCCGCTGAGCTAAGTCCCCGGCAACAGGGAGTATTTTAAGGGATATTTCTGACAATGCATCTTTCATGGCAATAGTTTTTTAGTGTGTTTTCAATTTATTTTATCTTATTTTTTTACACTTAAAAATTAAATATTCACTGTATTTGTCAATCACACTGTGTATAAAGCTACCTGTACACTTTTTCCCTAGATGAATTTTATCAGTTAAGAAAGGTTCCTTCTGTCACCAGTTGGCTGAAACTTCTTTTTATGGATGGATATTAAGATTTTTCAAATGTGTTCTATTTATTGACTCTTATTTAACCTATTATTGATGAGGTACACTGGTTAGTTTCCAAGTGTTGAGCCAACTTGCATTCCTTCCTAACACAAACCATACTTCCTCATAGTATTTTATCCTTTTCACATATTGTCAGCATGGGTTTGGAAACATGCTGCTTAGAATTTCCCATCGATGTTCATGAAGGATGTTGGTTTGTGCTATAGTTTAGATTTTGTTTGATTGTGACCCCAAAGCCTAAGCACTGAAGGTGTGGTCCCCAGCCTGTGGCACTTTGGGAAGCTGTGACTTCTTTAGAAGGCGGGGCTCAGCAGGGGTCTTTCCTGCCCCAAGAAGTCAAAGGCAGCTTCTTCCAGAGTTCGGATTCCTGTGCATGCTGCACAAAATCTATGTTAAAAAAGAAAAACTAACCTAGGACACTCAGTGTAATATTAGTTTTTCTTCAAGTTTTTTTACTTTCTTCTCCAAACATCTGTCCAAGTTTTTCAGAGTGCTTAATGGCTGCTTTTTTTTAGAATAGAAACTTAATTTTAAAAAATTTTATTATCCCATGTTTGCACACGTGATTACATTCTTGTGGGCAATTGCTGCACACACATAACATACCTTCTTGTTATGCGCTCTTTTCCTCCATCCCTTCCATCTCCTGGTCCCCTTCCCTTTTGTGAAGAAACTATGTCCTTTCCTATCATCTGCTTTTTTAAAAAGATTGCTTTTGGCTGTAACGTGGAGAAAGATGTGCTTGCGGGGGAGGGAACTTCCTTTCTTTCGGCCAGCAATGGAGGACTCAGTGCTCAGTTATTGACATCTAATAATTATTCTATATATGACTCATTTCTCTGTATCCCTCCTTCTTTGTGAAAGCTTTTAAAAAGCGTAGAGGCGTGTAAATCTGACTTCTGTTTTCACAGAGAGAGGTGCTGACAGTTTTATTAGATAAACATATCCTATCAGTCTTCATGGAACTCGTTTGCTTGTTGGTGGCTTCAGTCTCCCATGGGTCACATTGACCCACCGCCCTGTGTCTTACTACTACTGTCTTCATCACCTGCCATATTTGCTATGATTGTGAGTTTGTGTGTCCGCTGCTATAGTTTAGGTTGACTGTTCTGCGGAGGCCCAGGTGTTAACCATGGCTCTACACCTGTGAGTCAAGTCTCTTCTCCTTGTAAGTTGATGATGATCTCAGGTATTTTGTGGCAGCCACAATAAGCTTATTCACATCTGTTTCTTCTTTGAAGTTTTCGTGGGCACAGAGGATTTATCTCACATTCTGAGCCCTAGCATGGTTTCTGGCACCAAGTAAGAAAGTATTGATTTTGAAAAAATTATCTGACCTTACTCTAAAATTGATTCTCAGATTCTTAGCCTGAAGGCTAGCATTTCCTCCAACTTATTAAATACATATAATTCAAGTGCGTAACATACACATCGTGGAGTCTGTCCTGCAGTCACACCATGTCATGCGCAAGAACACCTCAGGGAAGCTGAAGAAGTGACACAGCCTGCTTCCGGCAGAGACGGGAAGGTGTGGAGGGGGCAGGTGCCTTTCTGCTCACCTCATGTCAGTGAGGAGAGGGAAGAAACTGAGCTGGAGACTCAGTGAACGAGTTCTCAGGCTGCAGGAGGAGGAGACAGCCGAATGCGCAGGCGCATGCTCACTTGCCCTCTGCATGAGGACCTAATGGGAGTGTGGCTTACTGACAGTCTTTGTCTGGGTCTCTGACCCAGAAAGCACCAGGCATGTGGTGGTGCATGACGTTGCTACATCTATCCGCCCAGCTGTCATTTCCACTTTGCTGTAGTGGAAATGCTCTTTAACTTTAAGGCAACAAAAGAGGTTTCCAGTGCTTAAGTGCACGCAGGATTGGTTTGTGTTACTTTCCAAGGCTTTCAGCTATGGGGAGAACGTGGCAAGAGGTTTCATCTGAGGGGTTTCATGCATCTCTCACCTGCAGGTTCTACCTGGTCAGTGGCCACACCATGAGATGTTTCTTTACCTTCTTTCCAGTAACAGCAGTGCCCTCAAGAGCATCACACAGGTGCGGGGTCACTTCCTATAGTTACAGAATCATCACAGGTGGAATTGGTATCCTCCAGATTATGTGACAGTCCACCAGATGAATGGGAGGCACCAGGAAACAAGATCTGCTCTAAAGGCACATGGGTGCTTTCTGCTCATAAGCAGGTCTAGGTAGGGTCCCCATCTCCCTGAACTGGGCCACAGAAATTGTAGGACTCCTTGACTTCCTATGATCTGCTATAGGGTGGTCAGTTGTGGGACTCAAGACATCTGTGGCCCTTGCTATTTTTTTATTTTTTGGTGGTACTGGGCATTGAATCCAGGGATTTCACAATGAACTACATCGTCATTCCTTTGAAAAATTTTAAATCACAAGACAGGGGTCTCTCTAAGTTGCTAAGTTGCCCAGGCTAGGCTTGAACTTGCAATCCTCCTGCCTCAGGCTCCCAGAGTGCTGGGATTACAGGCATGTGTCACCTTGTAGGCTCTAATGAGGTTCAATTACTGCTCTGTTGCTAGATTCTCCTCCCCTCTTCACCCTGGATATCATGGGCTCTGGCCCCCCAACATCGAGACTCAGCCTCACCCTAGAATTCAGCTATAGCAAGCTTGAGAAGGACTGGCATGAGATGGGCTGGGCTATTTCTTTGGTCAGCGATTTTTGAGAATCTTTTTGCAATGGTCATTGGTACCCAAATGCTCTAACTGCAAAGTACCTGTCTCACTCTCTTCTTGAAGGATACCCAGTGATTTTATTCTCAGTCATATCTTCCCTGTCCTTCATGTCCTCCTCCACCTGGCCCCAAAATAAATAACCCATCCCCAGTGCCTTCCCTTAGATGAGTGATGCCATCTAGGCCCTTTGGAGTGCACTAGGGGGTCAGACAGAGCAAAGTCTATTTGCCAGCCTTGGCCCTTTCTAGGGCAACCCAGGAAACAACCCTGACAGCTCTGAGGCCCTATTGGTTCATCTGTAAAGCAACTTCACCAAAATGTCCTAAAGACTAAATTACCTGATGCAGAAAGAACCTCGCACACAGGAGCTGTAATCATGGCTTTCCGGTGTTTTATCTTTTAGCAGTGTCTGCCTCTTCCCTCCAGCACTTCTGGCTGGTTCCCAGCTCTCTTCAGACTTCTCTTCCTCACACAGCAGCTGGGTTGTGGCCAAGTCAACCTGGCTCTGCTCTTGTGCTCAGAGTCACTTTGCATTTCCGCCTGAACCTGGGGGCATAGATGGGTGACCAGTCCTCTTGAACCATTGGTTCTGCCTTTTTCCCCCTTTGCCTTACTTGTCCTCCAGGTTCCTGAGTCCCTAATTTTTTGTGTGTCAGAAAGCAGAATTATACAATTCAAAGTCTTCAAGTATAGCTTCCCACAGAGGTGAATCATCACTTCTTGTGTCAGTCAGTGCTACTAGTTGAGTATGGATGGTTATGGGTATCATCTACCAAAGCAGCAGAATGAATGAATGGCTTAGACACTCTAGGATACATAGTTCGCTTTCTCTCTGTTTACCCAAGGATTTTTGTGTATCAGAACAGATAGTTACAATATTGAGGCTACGGTAAGTGGATCTGTGGAGATGACTAGTGATAAGGCATTTACTGTATTTGGATTTGAGTTCCCATATCTCCTTCCCGGTATGGAAAAGCCTTTAGTGCATCCAGAGGCCATGAGTCCTTACAGGGACTAGGATTATGACTACATTTGGGACAAAGTGATCAGTCTGCAACACCAAACGTCTCCTCACTTTATGAAGGTAACAAAAGTAAAGAATATTGGACACAGTTTTAGAGAAATGAGCACACAAATTTCTTTACAGTGTTAACTGGAGCAGAAGTATTTGCAGGCGATTGTGGGAATTACCCTGTCAGTTCTCTCCTATTCCAGGACAGGCATGGATTGTTCGTCTTGCTGTGGCCCCTTGTCCTCTGTGCCCACGCGTAGATCTAGACCAGATAGCATTCATACATCAGGAGTATTTTTAGTTAACGTAAAATGATCAATGAAATGTTAAAGAAAAAAATTCCTGTCATGCTATTGCCCAAAGGCTGTTCCTTCTCTTTTTTAATTTCTCCTTCTTTTGCTTTGTCCTGCTCTTCCTCATAATAAATAGGCAATCTGGGCTAAATTATGTCTCCCCAAAATTCATAGTTGGAAGCTCTAGCCTGTGGTAATTCAAACATGACTGTCTTTACAGAAATGTCTTTAAAGGAGTCATTAAAGTAAAACGATCTCAGCTGGGTGAGAGGGTCACTCTGATAATTCCAGCACTTGGGAGGCTGAGGCAGGGGGATCACTGCATGCTCAAGGTCAGCCTCAGCTACAAAGTGAGTTCAAGGTCATAGTGAAACCCTACCTCAAAAAAAAAGTTAAAAGATCTCACTGGGGTGGGTCTTTATCCAATATGACTCATGTTCTTTTATGAAATAGACCATTAGGCACTGACAGGGACAAAAGACAGACTGTGAAGACACAGGGAAAAGCTGGTCTTCTGCAGATCACTTCCTCAGGAGGAGCCAGCCCTAGAGATGATGCCTCGATCTCGTGCCCCACCACCCAGGAGGCTCTGGTCTGGGGTGATTAGCTGTGGCAGCCCTGGTAACCCAATAGAACAGGTTCTCCTCAAGAATGGGCTCTGTTTCATCTCAGTGCTCTGCCTTGTGATCAACTGTGCCTGTCATCTTTCCATCTTCCGCAATGGGTTGCCAGTGGGCAAAAGCAGAGTCAGTACTAACAGCCTGCAGTGATCTGGGGTCTTTGGTGCTTTGTCCCCCATAATAAGGTAATGCATACATAGTTAGTGCCAGGTAGGGCAGTAAAGTGCCTCCTGTGTTGTGGAACAAGAAGTTACCACAGTGCTTCAGGGGCAGGCTTCCATTTCATGGTCAAGAGAAGCTTCAAAGTGAGAAGATCTGAGGTGGATCTGCCAAGGTGGTGGGCTTTAGGAGAAATGTGGTGAGTTTTTAGAAAATGAGGAGAGACTCATGGGACTAAGACATGGACATGTTCAGAAGACTGGTGAAAAGCATTCTGATCTCACTTGTTGAGGTGAGACTAGAAAGGTGGAGCAGGGTGGCTCTGAAAGGTCTTCAGTGTCAGGTGACTGTGCTTACCCGGGAAGAGGCACTTTTCCTACACAGGTGAGAGGAAGTTGGACATGTGAGTGTGAAGGAGAGGACAGTTCTAGAAGTATCAGGAGGCATCAGCAGAAGCTGGCTGCCAACTGCGGTGGAGGGGAACATGGTGCCTGACTGTCACAAGTCACTTTGCTGTCACTGGGAAGAAACACCCAACATATGCAATTTAAGGCTGGAAAGGTTTATTTTTCTCATGGTTTCACTGGCTGGTTGGCTGGCTCCTGGGCTGAAACATCAAGCTGGAGATGCCCGTCTTACTGCAGCCAGGAAGCAGAGCGCAGGGAAACTGGCCAGAGAGGAAGGGCCAGTTTCCATCCCTTTCCATCCCCCACTATGTTTTTGCACCTGCTGAAGACGTATAATCATGGGTTAGTGGGACCTGGTAACCATGGCTATATCCCATAATGCCCTTCATTCCTCAGCTGTGTTCCTGACAGGAAACGCTCACTCCCTATACTTTCTCAAGACTCGCAGGCAGCCACAAATCCAGCTCACTGGACTCTCCCCCTCAAAAGTCTCATTTTGACCTTTCCTTTTCACAGTGCCTTTCTGCTCATGACCCTAGAAAAGAACTTACAGCCTGTAGTAGGGTTGCTGGCCGAGTCTGAGGGCCAGGATGGTCCCTCTCAGGTTTGTTCTGAAATAAACCTGTCCTATTGAGTTCATATCTTTGTTATTTCTTCCTTTTCCCCTAAGATTTTGGTTGGCTGTGTGGGGAAGAGGTTGTGAGGACTACTCTGGTGTTCCCCACCCCTTCCTCGTCTTCCACAAGACCACTCATATCCCTCTCCTTACTGAATGCCGCTCTTATTCTCAAAGCAGGACCTCCTCTCCTTACCCATTTTCTAGAGATGCACATACACTTACCCCAAAGATGATAAATATCCTATACCAGTGCTCAGAAGATTGCTTCATCTGTCAGTGAGAGCTAACGTGCATCCTCCTCCTTTTCCCATGCACCAGGGCTAGATGCCACCTGCCTGCTGAAGATTGGCAAATAGATGTCACTCATTTGACCCCTGTTAAAAGGACCCATTATTTACTGGTTTAGTGGATATACATATGGGATAAGACAGAAGCCTTCCCCTCCACCAATAAAAGGGCTTCCACCGTGACGAACATCCTCTTAACTGAGATTGTTCTGAGGTTTGGATTCCTAGCCTCCCTGCAGTCAGACAATGAACAAGAATTCACTTCTCAGGTTTCTCAACACCTGGAAAAATTATTCAACATAAACTGGCACCTTTCTATTCCTTATCACTCCCAATCACCAGAAAAAGCAGAAAGGGCAAAAAACACATTTACTGGACTTCAAAACAATATAATAGGAAATCAACAATGGCTATCATAATATATCTTGTTATCTTCAAAATAGCTGCCCATGCCATCAGATATAAAAAAAATTCAAACCAAACAAAACAGAATACAATTTGATTGGTTTTATTCTGTTGTGTTTTATTTGATTTTGTTAGGTCTGATGGTGTGGGAAGTTATTTTGAAGATAACAAGAGGCATTATGGTAGCCATTATTGATTTCCTATTATCTTGTTTTGAAGTCTTGCATTGCTTTCACTGTTCTGTTTTGATTGGTTTTATTCTGTTTAATTTTGTTGTTTTTATTCTTTTACAAATAAAAATTAAAAAAAACAACACATATAGTAAACTCACAATTCAAATACAACGTTGGACCCACCTCTGCCTCTCCTCAAGCTGAGGGCTCTCCCTGTGACCTCGCCATGCTAAGCCCCTTTGAACTACGTATGGAAGGATCTTCATTCCAGACAGTTACAGATTCCAACTTCCTGGTGGACCAGAATCCTTCACCTCTAAGTTCTCTACTCTCATCCCTGTTAAGTGAAATCTATACCTCCTTGTGGGCACATGCTGAGTCTCACTTTCCCCAACCAGTCCTACTGCGTGTGGATTCAAGCCCTCCTTTTAGCCAGCTGACTGAGCCTACTAGAGGACATCACTAGATCCCTTGCTCCCTGAAGAGGATGGGCTGCCAACATAATCCTCACAATTCTGGTAGCAGATAAACTTAAAGTCTTTCCTCATTGGGTTCACTTCGCTGTTCTAAAACTGGCTAAACCTCCCCTCCCCTACTTCAATCAAGAGTTCATGCTTACCCGTAATAATACAGGGCAGTGTGTGGAAAAGCTGGGTTGGGTGGGATTGAACTCCAGCCTGGGTAGATGATCTGAGAGCTTGTTTTTGATATTCAGGCTTCCTGTCACTACTGTCTATGTCATGGCTCCAGCAGCCACATGAACAGAGGTTCCATGAAGCTGTTCTAACAGGGGCAGCCGGACAGCACAGTTTATCATCTCTCCACCATCTCCTTCATCTCCCCCTTTCTTGCCACCCCTGCCCTTCTGCTCACCTGGCATCAAGTAGGAAAAGAGCAACAGAACCACTGACCTACAGGCTTTGACCTGCTTGCCATTTCATTTTCTGCCTTTCTTTCTCAAGGCGACATCATGTGCCACAAGAGTAGGAAATCAAAAAACATTTAAAAGTAAAGAGAATCAGCCATCTTTCTCTACCTTCCATGAGACAAGGCTGGGGCATTATATAAAATATGTGCATAGAACATTGGCTCCCTTGGTGTATTTGGATTCATTTCTAGCTAAAAAGCAGTCATTTCTCTCTTTGGTTGCTTTGCCTTCACTGGTGAAAAGTCAGTGAGAAGCCAAGACTTGGGGCCTTGGGCTTGCTGGCTTTTCTATCTTGTTCCTGGAGGCCAAGCCCATTGTGGGAAATATAAAGCTATTATAACCCCACATGGTAGCACACAAGACAGCAACTAGCTATTTTTCAATATCCACTCAATTAATGTGGTCAGGCTGTGTGCATGTTCTGATTCCCGCACAGTGGCATTTTAAAATTAAAGATATAAGTTAGCTTTTACTGAAAAAACAGCACTGGAGAAAAATTTCCTCTGTTGGCACAGCAAAATATTGAAAACAGACCCTGCAGGGGACAGAGGATCTCCTAAGGATAAGTAAGCTATGGAGTAGAGGACAGAATCCCACTGTGACATGCAGCTGGCATGAATGATCTCCACACAGTCCAACCCTGGACTCCAGTGATCACAACAATGGCGACAAGCACCCTGTCATCTCTGCTTTGTGCACATTACTGTCTTGTTCTTCAAAACATCACTTTGAGGAAGATGCCTTCAACATCTCCATTCAGCTGATGAAGAACTTTTAAAATGTTGAGTAATTTGTTCCACTAGTAAAGTGGTGGCTCAAGGATTCAAACCTAGTCTTGATTCACACAGCAAGTTTTTGCACTTGATCCAAAGAGCATTTGATATAGGGTTGGATATTACAGAAGAATTAAAAAAGTTTTGATTCACTTGGGGATGGATTGGCTGTCAAGTAGAGACAGCAGTGACAGTGCCCCAAAGAGATCACCATCCATACTATCTACCCTGTCCTTAAACTTTCCTGTGTTTTATTGAGTTGTTTTTTCATTGTTCCTTCAGGAGACATTTACTGAGCAACCTACTATACCCACAAGGATGGAAAGGAGGAATTAGTAAGTCATGTATCCTGTGCTTAAGGAGCTCACAGTTCAGCGAAAGACTCTCCAAGTAAAGAAGTAATTTGGTGATGACCAAAGAGTGTGACTACTTAGTGGGGTCACAAGGTTGTGACCAGGACCAGCTTCCAGGAATTGGCAACTGTGGGCAGAGTGAGAAGGGTGTGGTGGGGTAAAAAGGAGCAGGTACAATGACCTCCACTGGCT
>PVLA01015585.1:0-24563 GCA_004027455.1 Hydrochoerus hydrochaeris
CCATCTTTTGGAAAATTATCTTTTGTGCATGTTAGTATAGACACTTATTCTCATTTACTTTTTGCTTCTGCTAGGTCAGGAGAAGCCTATAAAGATGTAGTTCAACACATGATTCAGACATTTGCCTTTATGGGGGTACCTAAACAATTAAAAACTGATAATGCCCCTGTCTATATTAGTAAAAATTTTCAAAACTTTTATAAGTTATATGACACTGAGCATTCTACTGGAATACCTTATAATCCCCAAGGACAAGCAATTGTTGAAAGATCCCATCAGATATTAAAAAATCAAATCGAAAAAATAACTAGTACTGAGAAATATTACTCTCCTCATCACACTCTGCAACATGCCCTATTTGTTATTAATTACTTAAATATTGGACATGATCAGTTAAACAATATGGAGAGACATTGGAAACATCCTGCCTTAATTCCTCAGGTTTTTGTCAAATGGAAAGATTTAACTACTGGATTATGGAAAGGCCCAGATATCTTACTAGCCTCTGGATGAGGCTATTCTTGTGTATTTCCACAGGATGGAAAATCCCCCATTTGGATACCTGATCACCTTACCAGAACTGCAGCTGCCCCAGAGGAGAAGGAGACCTCATCCTCCCCTACCCCCTAATGGATGGTCCCATCGACCACCATAACCCCACCACCTGAGGCGGAAGAAGAAAACCAAGTTCCAGATGAAGATCTAGTAGATGGAATGCAACAACTCCACCTCAATTCACCTAGCCCTATGTTTTTTCAGTAGGTGGCCTCCATGCGTGCAGCTACTCTGCCCACTTTTGGGCAAATCAAGAAGCTTACAACTGATGCCAGAGAAGTGGTTGCCATCAGTGGTGAACCTATTACACCAGTCACCTTATTTCTGGCTATGATTGCTCTCCTGTCCCCGCAGGTACCTTATGCCCAGGCTCAAAAATCCTATTGGGCATACGTACCTAACCCCCCCATGTTCCATCTAGCATCATGGGGACACCATCATCCCTGTAAAAATAACTAATAATAATGACTTAATGGGAGGATTATCAGACAATGGATTTCAAACTACCACTAGTTTACCTCACAATTTTGTAGGATATTCTGATGCATCACCCATATGCTTCATAACTAATGGACACCCTCCTATGGGCTGCCTTTCCATATCTTATAGAAAATTTATAACAGATTCCCCTTGGAATAAAACCCTCCAAGGGTTATGGGCATTGACTACGACTACTTTAGGGTTTTTTAATTATAATGATACCTATATCAATATTACCCAATCTAATAATATCATGATTGGCTCTGATAATTGTTTAACTAAATACCCTACTAAAGATAAAGATATTTACTGGGAGGGGATTAGTAAAAGTAATGGGTTTCCCAAATGGTTGGAATGTGCCTTTTATTTTGCAGCTACTATACATAAGCCCTACTTAACTGAGGCCCTTATTTATGACTTTTCTGTGTCATCTCCAGGGTATGATTATGCCTCCTACCTAAAAAAGAATAATACCTTTTTAGGATCTAAAGGTATAGACCTTGGTGGAGAACCATTAAAATGATGGTACTCTTCTGGACATGTTATACCTATTCTCCAAAGCATATTTCTTAATCATACTTTTGTATATACTGACCTCTACCGGTTGCTTGCTGCCACTGCTCCCGTGCTGTTGCAAAGACCAAATGAAATTAAACCCACTCTATTTTCTGTTCAGGCTTGCCTAAATTCTCCATTTGCATTACTTTTGGGTAATCTAGAAACTTTCTCTATAAGGAAAATAGAAGGGTCATATAAAATCCATTGTCAAAATTGCATCATTACTAATTGCATTAATTCAGCTATGCCAAAAAATTATACTATTTTTGTAATTATTCATCAACCCTTACACGTACTTGTGCCTGTTACAATATCTGGAGAATGGTTTGATGACCCAGGATATTATGTTATAGAACAATTAAACAAATTAGTTAGGCCCAAAAGATCTGTAGCAGCTCTTATTTTAGGAATAACAGCCTCAATTTCTATTATTGCTTCTTTAGCCATTTCCACTACAGCATTACTTTCAAATATAAACACAGCCGAACATGTTAATCAGCTTTCACATAATATATCCTATGCCCTAGCCCTACAAGAAAAATTAGATAAGAAAATTGAAACTAGATTAAATGCCTTGGAAGATACTGTAATATTTTTAGGTAATGAAATTCAAAATATCAAAACATGATTATCCACTAGATGTCACTCTAACTACAAATTTATTTGTGTTACACCATTAGAATATACTAATCAATCAGAAAGTTGGGAAAAGATAAAAACTCATTTGCAAGGTATTTTGTATAATACTCAATTAGGCCCTGATTTACAAAATTTACAAGAACAAATAAAAATGATTAGCCAGAGTCATCTAGAGACTCAAGAGGGATTAGCAGTGCAATTATGGGGCTCTCTTTCTAATTATGTTAATCCCACTACATGGTGGACCTCTCTCATACATATTGGCATAACCATAATAATTATAATAATTATCATTCTTATTTTTCCAGTCATCTTCCGAGTGATCATCTCCTCTGTCAAGAACCTTCAAGCACAGCTATCCAGCTTAAAATTAAAAATTAAAATAGGGGGAGATGCAGTGCCCTTTTCCGTCCATGCTGCACCCTAGTCCATCCACGCCTTGTGACAAGGTCCATGGGTGGAAGAGAGCACTTCAAGGAATTGCTTCTCCTGGAAAAGGACGCCGCATGTGGGAATGTGGCATGGGGATCTTGAGATGTTTTGTACTGATAGTTGTACTTTGTTTAATTCCTATATATATATTTCCATGTAATACTCAATATGAAATCAAAAATAGAAACTCCAGAGGAGTTACTAGACACCCTCTAGATAACCCCTTTGTGAAAGCTAATCATGAAATTTTACCTTCTGTGAGTAGTATGAGAGAGTTTATACAAAAGCTTCAAATGAGAGAGCTCATGGAGAAAGATTTACAAAATTCCTGTGAGACAACTGCCCTTGATCCAGGGAAGTTTCTCTATCAGAAATTACAAACTAAAGCCCCCAAGAAAAGAAAACCAGTACCAACTATTATGACAGATATAGGACCTGCTTATATAATAAGCAGATGTATTTGGTATCTCCCTCAACCCAAGAAACCTTTACCTCACGTGCCTGACCCCCCTCTGCTTTGCACAGGGATTAATGATAAGCATGGGCAAAGAATAGTTAATATCAAAGGAAAATGGGCCAAATATAAGAAATTAAATTTCATGGGAAGGTTAGCTAGGAATGGGCCACTCTATTGTATTAGATCAACAGAGGATAAAAAACACTATGTAACTATATTAAAAAGAAAGACAGAAAATCTGGACAACTAAGAAAAGAATAAAAGCTTTAAAGAACTTTATGAAAATAGTATAAATGGACATGAATGGGAGTTAGATTGCCTAAAGAAAACTGGCAAAAGCTGTGCAGAGTTTGCTCAAGCAAGAAACATCTAAGAAACAATAAAATCATTTTTATACGTATCTACAAAAAGAATCAATATAAATAGAACAG
This sequence comes from Hydrochoerus hydrochaeris, assembly GCA_004027455.1. Lineage (NCBI taxonomy): Eukaryota > Metazoa > Chordata > Mammalia > Rodentia > Hydrochaeridae > Hydrochoerus > Hydrochoerus hydrochaeris. Next base: position 3,553 of record PVLA01015585.1, read on the forward strand.
GAAATATTGGGGCTAGGGTATAGCATGTTTGCTTTTGCAAGCTAATTAAATATGAATTGCTAAGTAACAAGATTAAAGTTTAACAAGGGTGAAAAAATTAATTAATACATATTGTTTAAAATCATCGCTGTGTAGCTCTAAGCCTGGGATGCTTCGCTGCTTGGGGTTTAAGTTGCTGCCAAAAGTTAACAAATAAATACTCCCACTTCTGCAAAATAAAATAGATTCAGATTCACTCACATACTGGTGTGCAGTGTTTTCTGTCTCTCACTCGCTGACTCCCTGACCACCTTTGGGACCCCTGAGCCCTGCCACAGCTGGACTCCAGCAACAGCCATATGTAACCATGCAAGAGACAGTGAGAGGGCATCAGTGTGATCCCAGACACAAAGCTTCCTGCAGGGCACCCTGGAAAAGTAGGCAGCAGTTGATTCACATAGAGAGCACAGTGTCTATCTACCTCAAGAGATTTAGAGGAACATGAAAAATGTTTTCGTTAGTTTCCAGAACTACTTCTGCATATAATACTTATCTCCAGATACTCCAATTCCTTGTTTGTCCTTTTCTTGAAAGACTCTTAGTTAGACATGATTGTTTTCCTAAAGTTTATCCTTCTTTATAGCTCAGTAGTGGTCCATTATGTATAATTACAATATTTTCTTAGACTTTCATATGTTTTGAAATATAGGTTGCTTCTAGGATTTAGCTATTATGAATCATGCTGCTACACAGATTGCTGTGTATATAATACTGTACTGTGATGCTTTAGCTTCTAGCTTTTTGCTGAAGATGTGTAGAATGAGAATAATTGCATCATGTGGAATTTCTACCTTCAGTTCATTGAAAAATATCCATACTGATATAAAATGTCTGAACCAGTTTCCTGGCTGGGTGTGATGGGTACAGCAGCAGCAGCAGCAGCAGCAGCACCATCTTCTCTGTCCCAATATGAGAAGATATGGGGCTGAGTGTGTTTCCTGGTGAGTATCCTACCCAGTGCCTGTCTGGGGAGTGCTGCAGGACTCAGGCCCTGATCAGGACATGCAAGTATTAATACTTTCTCGGGTTCCCATTTACCCCTGTAGTCATTGTGAAGGTCTTACCCCACTGAACATGTTAGGACTTGAAGATGATAGATTCATAATTTCTTAAATGTATTTCCTGTAATGAAAGGGCACAGAATGAGTGGATAAATTGATGTAGTTTGTAGATTTCTCCCATGCAGACCTGAAGAATACAGCGTGTGTTGCTGCAGAGACACAACCCTGCCCAGAGTGCCAGGATTAGCCTCCTGTCTACATCTTTTATTCTGCATGAAGATGAAACATTAAAATATTTACTAGCTGTAGAAACCTGCCAGAAACACACAAGATCATATGTAAGGTGGTAGAGCAGGATGTGACCCATGATTATATCTGTTGGAGAGGAGACTGAGTAACCCTTGCATACAGGATAATTTTCTCTGGCAAAACATCCTCCACAATATTATGAATATCAGTCTATTTTTGGAAGAGCATTAAAATGGACACATATAACATCACAGAATCCCACCCCAGGCCTAAACTGCACAGGAATGCTTCTGCTGGGCCTCCCCTTCCAGAGGGAACATGAAGCCCACCCCAAGCCAAACTGCACAGGATTGCTGCTGCTGATCACACCCTTCCACCAGGATCATCACAGAAGCCTGCCCCAGGCCTAAAATGCCTGGGACTCCCATCGCTGGGCCCACGCTTCCACTGAGAACATCAGGATCTTGGACTACAGTGGATTACTGTGCTGGGTGGATGAGATATTCAGGGACCCCTCACCCAAACAGAAGACCTCATCAGGCTTCAGTCATTGTGTTGAGTTTTCCCCTAAATAGAGTTCTACAGTGAGTAAATAGGAGCAGAAGTGAAACTCCTCCAACTGTAAGACTTTGGAGAACCTGGCAAGAGAGCGGGTAATTCCTTCACCCACACAGAGAATCTGAGACAGGATGAGGAGTGTTCCAATACCCTGCCCCACCAACTAAGGGAAAATTAAAAGAGCTTGTGAGACCCCCAGAGACAAATTATGGCCTCAGCTGACACAAACACTATAGCCAGCCCAGAAAGAATATGGGACTTACTCAACAGGCCCTGTAGGAGGAAATCAGGTGACTGGATATCCTCTTCATTGTGGTACCCAGAAATTTGACAAGCATTATCCACAGTGTAGGACCCTAAAACTCACACTATCAACAGTTGTGACTGTTGGAAAGAAAGAACACATACTTACCAAAATGGTGAAAATGACTAAATGAAAAGGCAAAAGGCATTCTCAAACAACTAATCCATCAGGAGCAAGTACAGGTGACAGTGAAATAGAGGACATCAAAAGTCATACACCAGATAACTCTGAAAAGATAGCAATAGAAGTAAAGAAAGAAATCCATGAGGCTATAGAGGAACTCAAATTAGAAATAATGTGTTATGTAAAGACAGAAATAACAACCTTAGTAAATGAGTTTCTCAACATAACTAGAGAAGAAATAGACTAAAAAATACAGGAGCATGGGATATTGATTGAAACTATGAATAAACAATACAGAAAAATAAGAAGAATCCATGAATCAAATCCAAAGAGTTATCCAAAAAACAAAAACTTGCATTGTAAGCTGGCAAAGCCATTTAAATAAAGCTGAGGATAGAATTTCAGACCTGGAGGACAGGATCACAGATAGCAATCATGAAATGGTAGAATTTATAAAAACAACAAAGCAGCATGAAATGACAATCCAGCAGCTTCAAAATGATGCCAGGAGAAACAATGTAAAATGAATAGGCATCAGTGTGGAGGAAGGAGACAGTACAAAGTACATAACTAAGATGTTCACAGATATAATGGCAGAAAAATTCCCAAACATGGAAAAATCTGATATACAAATGAGTGAATCATATAGAACACTAAACAGTCATAACCAACATAAATCTACACACACACACACACACACACACACACATATATATATATATATATATATATATATATATATATATATATTAACATCTCAGACATACAACATAAAAACAGAATGTTGAAAGCTGTTAGAGAAAAGACATAACTCATCTATCAAGGAAAGCTTTTAAAATCATGGCAAACTTCTCAACGCAAACATTTATGTTAAGATGAGCTTAGAGTGAAGTATTTCAAGTCATAAAAGAAAACAATTTCCAGCCCAGTCTGATGTACCCAGAAAAACTGTCTTCAAATTTTATGGAAAAACAAGATACATCCATGACAAAGGACAACTGAAGAAATTCATGTCCACCAATCCAACCTTAGAAAGAGTGCTGAAAGACATGATAGAGAGAGATAAAAATGACCACAATCTCCAGAACAACAACAGAAAGAAACCACCAGGCTGGACAAGAAATTAAGCAAGAGAGAAAAGAAGGCAACCAACAATAGGAACACAACATGGCAAAGTCAAGCCACTACATATTGGTGATATCCACAAATGTAAAGGGACTCAACTCACCTATCAAAAGAAACAGGTTGATGGAAGGATCAAGAAACAAGATCCCACAATATGTTATATACAAGAAACACATCTGACCCAAAAAGAAAATCATAGATTAAAAGTCAAAGGATGGAAAACAGTATTCCATGAAACAAGAACCTAGAAAAAAGCAGGGGTAGCTATTCTGTTTGCAGACAAAATGAACTTCAAGTATAAAAGGATTAAAAGAGATAAAGAAGGCCACTACATACTTATTAGTGGAAAACTAAAAGAGGAAGAATTAACAATTATAAATATATATGCACCAAACACAAGAGCATCTGACTATATAAGACAGATACTAATGGACATGAAAAACCAAATACACAAGAACATAATTATAACAGGGGTCCTAAACAGCCCATTGTCACAAAGAGATAGATCAATTGGACAAAAAGTCAGCAAAGAAAAATAGAACTGAATCATACCTGTGAGCAAGGGGACTTAGTAGATGTTTACAGAGTGTTCCACCCAACCACATCAGAATACACATTCTTCTCAGCTGCACATGGGACATTCCCCAAAATAGACCAAATATTATCTCATAAAACATTCTTAAGTAAATGCAAAGGTATTGAAATTATCCCATGCATTATATCTGACCACAGCACATTAAAATTGGAAATTAATGGCAAAAGAAGTTGCAAAACCTGCATAAAAACATGGAAATTAATAACAACCTTTTGAACAACCAGTGAGCTACAGATTAAATTAAAGAAGAAATAAATAAATACCTACAATTCATTGAAAATGCAGAAACAATGTACTCTTATCTGTGGGATGCAATGAAAGTGGTCTTTTTAAAAATTTATTTAAAGAAAAAACATGTAAAGGGTACAGGTAGTACAGAATTCAAAAAAAAGATACACAATAAATCACTAGTTAATAAATTACATATTGTCCTCTTAGAAATAGTTGTTCAAGTTACTAAATTAAAGCATACAAAATAGATAGTCAAACAGTGAGAGTGTAAACAGCTATGCATGCATGAATCTCTGCATGTATTTCTATACTTTCTGTATTAGAGGGAAAAACAAAACTTAGCAAAACAAAACAAAACAAATTCCTTTAAAAACTTGAAACCAAAAAATCATATAAAATCACAGTACAATGTGATCTACAATGATTACTGTGTTGTTTCTTATTATTTTCAATAGAACGTCTATATCATCAGGCATAATTGAGTATAGCAGTATAATTGAATATAGTAGTAAATAATAATATTAGTAAAAATAAAACATTGTAGACAGTATAAAACTTCAAAGGCAGGTAATAATCAAACCCCAGTGGATATTCTAGTGGATTTTGTCATCTTAAGTGCAGTTGCCTATACTCTCAGACTTGATACTATCAATCATAACAGCTTTGAATAAAATCTATCAATACAAAACAGTGATCTAACAAACCAGATTCGATTACAATCAATCATGGTAAAACAGTGTATTTTTAACAGAGCTTTAGATTAAGTCAATAGGAAAGTAAGGATGATTAACATTCTATATCATGTTATTTTCAGGATTACTGTATGTGCCCTCAAATCTAGTACAGGTAGAATGACTGGAACAGAATATAATACATCTAAGCAGAGTAGTGTGAGTAATGCGGGTTTTAAATCCTGGTGCTCTATTAATAATATAGCATATCAAGACCATCTATACTATAGTTTCTAGTTATCCTTCTCTGCCTCATTTCTGCTATGCTATTTTTCTGCCTTTGTTTGTCTAATTTTCCCCTTCATTCTACTGCCTGCCCCACTCATTGAGGCCTTTCTGCCACTGTTGCTAAAATCCTGGTATTTTTTCTCTCTCTAGAATGTCCTTCAGAATTCTCTGTAGGGTTGGATTTGTGGTCACAAACTCTCTCAGTTCCTCTTTGTCAGAGAAGCATCTTGTTGCTCCATCAACTTCTAGTGACAGTTTTGCAGGGTACATTGATCTGGGCTGGAGGTTATTTTCTTTCAGGGCTTTCACTCCAAGCTCTTCTTGATCTGATGGTCTGTATCGACAAGTCAGCTATGATTCTGATGGGTTTACCTTTAAATTAATCTGTTTCTTTTCTCTGAAGGATTTTAATATTCTGTTTTTATATTGAGTTTCTGGTATCTTGATTATTATATGTCTGGCTGTAGATCTGTTTTGGTTGTAGGTGGCTGGAGTTCTGTATGCTTCACATAATTGAATGTCATTTTCTTTTCTCATGCTTGAGAAGTTTTCCTTAATTATTTCCAAGAATAGTCTTTGTAATTCACCTGTATGTATCCCTGCTTCTTCTTTCACATTTTTTATTCTTAAATTGTAGATTCTCTTGTCATCTTCTAGCCTTTGTATTGTTACTGTCTGTTTCCTTGTTATTTTTAAGAGATCTTTCCTTTCATGATCACACACTGCAAACTTGTCTTCAAGTTTTGATAGTCTAGCCTTAGTTTCTTTTAAGGAGTTTTGCCAGGTTTCAATGGAGTTTTTAATTTCCTGGTAGTCTCTTGGAATCTGCTTCATGTATTCTATATTTTCTTTATATTCTTTATCGAATGTTTCTCTCCTTATTTTTGTGTACCTCCCTTCTTCCATCTGTATCATCCTGAGAGATGATTTCTGAGAGCATTTATTTTATTACTCTACTCATATCCTGCTTTAACTGATTTAATATTTCAGTTTTGAGCTCCTCTACACTTTCCTGAAGATATCTCTTAATGTCCATTGAAGCCATGTCTGATGTTGTGTGTTTGTGGCCCTCAGTCTCCCTTGTTTTTCCTTCTCCTGGATCAGTGCTCTCAGTGTTCTAGGCTGTGGGCTTCCTCCTGCCTCTCTCTCCCGTCATGGCCCTGGCTTCCTCCACACAGGTTACAGTGAAGATCCCAGTCCATTTCCCCATTGGCCACATTTCCTCTGAAGCATGCAGGCGAAGGAACTCAGCCTTCTCCTGCCTGCTCTTGTCATTGAGGTATAAGCAGCATCTGGGTATGCCAGCCTCTCCCCACTGGGCCAGCCAAACCTCAGGTGCCTTCACTTAATTAGTGCATGCTAGGTGCAGGGAATCACTTTGGGATCGCTCATTGGGTCCCAGACAGGGGTGTGGCCCAGTCCAAGCAAAGCCCACAAATCTGTTCTGGGAAGGGGGCAACCAGCTGAAGTCACTGTTGCTCCCAGTTCAGGCTCCTCCTGCCCAATTCCAACATGTAGCCCATTTGGTCACATATTTGTATACATAGTCAAAAAGGTAATGGAGCTGAATTGATACATACAGAAAAAGGCACTATCCCATAAGTAACAAAAGTTTTTCCCTTCTACCATTGTTACCAAACTTCCTCAGGACATTCACAGCTGCTGTGTGCCCTTCACGCTCTGAGATATCATCACCAGGGCTGTCTATATTGCAGGAGGACATGCAAACAGGGCCTTCCTGTGCTGGTGAAAAACAGCCCAGCCCTCACATGCAGCTCTGCAGAGGACCCCAAACCTGGTGCCCAGCTGTTCCCACTCAGTGATCAGGACTGAGCACAGACCACTCACCATGGAGTTCACAGTGAGCTGGGTTTTTCTTCTTGATGTTTTAAAAGGGAATTCATGAAAAATAAGAAATAAGAAATACTGAGTGTGTGTCTCATGCCTGGGATAAACAGTGGACCTCTGTGATAGTTTCCTGAGCAGGATGTCTCTGTGTTTGCATGTGTCCTCTGTGAGGAGCAGCTGGTGGAGTCCAGTTGAGGCTAGGTGAAGCCTGGGGAGGTCCCTGAGACCCTCCTGCATGGCCTAAGGATTCACCTTCATAACTACTGGATGGATTGGATCCACCAGGCTTCAGGGAAGAGGCTGGAGTGGCTTACAAACATTAGCTATGATGATAGTAGCACAATCTTCACATACTCCTTGAATGGCTAATTCACCATCTCCAGGGACAAAGGCAAGAACACACTGTATCTTCAGATGAGGAGCCTGAGACCCAAGGACACAGGCATGTATTATGGTGGGAGACACACACTGAGGGGCATCAGTGTGAGCCCAGACAAAAACCTCACTGCACGGGCTCACAGGGGGCTGCGAGACACACAGCTGAATCTTTCCCAGAGCACATCTAAAGTACTGTGCAAAGAAAGAAATTAACAAACGCTGAGAAGGAGAGGACAAGGAGATGGCTCTCCTGCAGTAGGGAAGTGGTCCAAGGTAACAAGGGCAAGTGGTGCAGTGGAAGAGAAAGGGAAATAAATAGAATAAAGTTTTCTTGTGGATCAGAACCAAATGACCTCAATTACAGTAAACATTACATGGCATAACACTGGCTCAGTAAGATTAACATTCACAGGAAGGAAACATGGAATAGGAAACTGGAGGAGCAGGTTGGAGGTGAGGGGCTGAATGGGATTTAAAAGAAGGATCTGAGCTGCAGTGTGTGCACATAACCACTTCCTAGGATGACTGTCCAGTGCATGAGCTGCAAACCTAAAGCAACAAAATTAAAATATAAAGAAAGTAAGGTAAAATGTGGGTTTCTGTCAGGGTCTGGAGTCACTTCTGGTAATATTTGTCCCTAATCCTTAAAATTCATATGTCCACCCTCACCTCAAGCCTCAGCCTATTTGCTGCTGTTTGGATAGAACATATTCTCAGCTGTACAGAACTCACATGATAGTGGGTCAAAACGACTCTGCTGTGTTCATCTGGCCCAGACCCAGTGAAGCCCAGGGAAGCTGGATCCACAGTGAGTGGCAGTCAGTGTGAGCCGAGCCACAGCCTTCACCTCTGTAGAGATCAGGACCCACAGACCTGCTCCTCACAGCCCAGGGGTACAGTCTCTTCACAAGGAACCGAGGAGCACTCAGGGTGATCACGTTGCTGAGGAGCCAGCCCTTCTAGGTCCCAGCACAGGACCAGCTACACGGAGAACCTGGGGGGACTTTAGCTGCTGAGACCCCAGGTCCTCCTCACTCCTCATCCCCCTTTCACCCATTTCCCTCTGTGAAAATGGAGTTATAATGGCTCTGTGTGCCTTGCATTACATGATCTACATGAATATTTGGATAATAACATTTTATATGCATAAATCCAATAATCATTCACAAACTTATTGAAATAATTTATATATCAATGTCACCAATTAAAATTTAAAAAGGTGATTTTTTGTGAATGTATGCTATGAAAATTGTGCCTATCCGTACAAGGTCCTTTTAAATCATATTCCTAAATTCCAAAGGTACACAAGACATTTTTTACTCTCCCCTTCCATTCTGTCACAGACCACACCCTGATACCCTGAGTGTGAACAAATTGATTTCTGCCCTTATGAATTTGCCCTTTCTGGAAATTTTTCTTAAGCTTCCTAAAATAGGATCATTTTATCAAAATTCAATGCTTAGCAAAATAATTTCAGTTGTTTGCATTTTATGCCACTTTCTGTGTTTAGGATACAAATTACAGGAAATACACATCCTACTGTAAATGTATAAATATTACAGTGCTTGAACATGGTGGTGAAAATGAGAGATTTCCTAGCTCATCTAGCAGATTAGCATCTTTTAAAATTGACAGAAACAATTCTTCTATGACTTTACAACTGAGTAAGTAGCCAAAAGTTTGAAATTGGACATTTATATAAAATTTTGCAAGCTAAGGTCCCTATAAAAATTCTTCACATTTACCAAACATAGAATCTATCCAAAAGTCTATCAATTCAGAGAATGTAATGAAATAATTTATGTCCACATGTGGGATATTCCTCATCCAAAAAGAAAATGAAATGTATATCTTTGTGATTGCATGACCATTCTTTCAAAAACATAGATGAAAAAGTCCCTTGGTGTGTGACTATAGAGACGTGTAATACCCACATTTTTCATGTGATGACATGAATTACACAGGGAAAAAATACACTGCATTTTCTTACAGTGGTGCACATACACAGTAAATACTCTTAGGAGAGAGTCACAAATAATTTAATACTGAAAAATCCATTCAACTATGTTTTTAAAATTTGATCTCACTGTATGTGGGTAAAATTCCTGCAAAGTGTCATTGTAACAGATAACACAAAAGATCTAACACATAATAAATTTCTGAAGCAAGCAAATGGTTCATAAACTAAATCTAAAGTTCAAACTTACTGCAAAGTTTTAGTGATACACTAATGTGGAAACCATACACAGATGTGTAAGAATAATACAACAGGGAAGAAGTGTTCCACACAAATGGCACAGTAGAGCTCATCTCTAATGACACAAAAGGAAACTAGAAGAACATGGGGGGAAATCAACTCACAGGAAAGGAAACTTAGTAACTTGTTGTTTTCTTACAGTGGCCAAGGTATAAATGACAAAGATTTACTAGAGGGAACACTGAGGTGACACAAAGGGAACCTGTAACAAGGAGAGCAGCATATATGGAGAGAAACCAGAGGCTGCTCAACAGGAAAATAGAGAAATGCTCCAAAGTGTATTTAGAATCAACCACTCCCACCACAAGATGAGAGCGGGGACTTGAGAGCCTGACAGCATAACATATGGAAGACGTGACCACAAGTCTCATTTCTCAGCGTCTCCTCAAGTGTCAGTCACCACGCATGAGGCTCCTATGCGTCCAGGAAAGTGAGTGCAGATGGTGCAGACCAGGTTAGGTGTGATGAGCCCATACACACACCTCCCAGCAGGCATTCAGAGGACCAGCAGGGGGCGCGCAGGACACAGGGAGCACAAAGGATCCACATAACAGCAGGTGAGAATAACTGAAGGATTTTCTTTCCACTACATTTTCCGCTCTGCCAGGACAATGGAGCCTGGAGGAGCTCCCCTGTCTAAGCCTTCACTGTTGTGTGTTCATGGAGGAAGTTTTGTTCTTTAGCATCTAGCTGAGGACAAGATGCACTTCGTGTTCTTCAGTAAATTCTTATTTACACCAAGGTGATTACGCACTGTAATTCAGTATTTGCTCTAGAAATATCTGATGATTACTCACCCCCTGTTAGGTGCACATCTGTGAAATCCACATCATCCAGTCCTGTTTCATGCAAAGCCCTTTGATTCTAATGTTTATGGAACATTTTCCATGTGTATGTGTTTGTCCACACATTTCTGTAGGTCTTTTACCTTCCCCTGAGAATCTGACAAAGAACAGAGAGGCACCACTACTCACCTGCTGCTCAGGGGCATCTTTTCTGTCACCCCCAACCACTCTCTGCTTCCTGCCTCCCCCCCAGAGTCCTCCTCCTCCCCAGCCTGCTTTTCACCAGGGAGACTGTGGGGCCCAGTCCATCCCCTCCTGGCCACACTGCCCTGTGGTCATGATCAACACTGGGTAGAAATTATGCTGCCTCCAACAGCACATGCATGGGGGAGGACTGCTTTCTTTTTAAACTAATACAGAGTGGAAAAAAGACTTAAATCATTCATGTATGTGCAAGGATATTTTCTTTAAAAAATAACAAGACAAAGCATTTCAAGAACCATGAGGAGGGTCTGCCTAGAATTGTTCCCTCAGTACCATGTGAATCTACAGATGCTGTTTTAGCTTGGACCAAGGATCAACCCCATGCAGACAGGACTTGGGAGCCAGGGTTGTATGCAGAGGGGGCAGTGGGTGAAAGGCTTCTTCTGATGGCACTGTGGGGTCCACACTCACACCATGAGGTCTGGTTATCCTTGCTTACCATGGTTACACTTGTGCTGGTGACATGGGACTGGGTGTGGTGGATACAGAAGCAGCAGCAGGAGCATCTTCTCTGTGCCATTTGAAAAGCAGAGGGGGCCGTGTGTGTTTCCTGGTGAGGATCCTACTTTTGCCTGTGTTGGGGAAAGCTGCAGGACTCAGGCCCTAAGCAGGACATGTATATATTAATTCTTTCTCAGTTTTCCAATTCTGCTAGGAGTAAGTACAAAGATCTTACCTCACAGATCATATTGTGACTTGTAGATGTTAGATCTATAATTTATTTGATTTATTACTTGCAATGAAAGGGCACAGAATCACTGAATAAATTGACATGGTTCACAGATCTCTCCCATGCAGACCTGAAGAATCCAGGGTGTGTTACTGCACAGGCACAGTCTTACACAGAGAGCCTGGCTTGGCCTCCTCTCTATACCTTTTATTCTGCAGGGAGATGAACCATTAAAATACTCCCTGTGCTGTAGAGATCTGCCACAAACACACACAATGTCATATGTAAAGTGATAGAGCAGAGTGTTACCCAAGGTTGTGTTTATTGGAGAGGAGACATAGGAACCAATTCCTACAGGGTCATTTGCTCAGGCCAAACATCCTGCCCCATACTATGAACAGCTTTCTGTTTTGGGTAGAGCAGTAACATGGAGACATTGGTTAGTGAGCTAGAAAAATATTACCCCACAGTTTCAATAGTGACCAATAAGGACACAGGTTATCAAGTCAGGCTCAGGAAAGGAGCAGACATGGATGTCATATCTGCAAATCTCACACAGGGAGCCCCAACCTGACCACAGATGACCTGTGCAGGTGAACAAATTCCAGAGTACACTTGAGAAAAGGCCCTGGGGTTTCACTGCACTCACATCCCCATGCTCACTCCCATGGACAAATGTCTGCCTGAATGGGGCACAAACTCTGGTGCTTGCAATGCTGTAGGGAGGCTCCCTCTCCCTTTGTGTAATTCCCCAGGAGAAACCACTAGAGGTTTCCTATGGAGACACAGAGCACTATGCCAGGTGGAACCTGTACAGAAGGATGAGGACTCAAGACCCCACACAGTGCTCTTCTGTGCTGTGCTCTGCACTGATTATGATAATGATATTTTGAGCATTGCTTATGTTTCTTTCCAAAGAAAGATCAAAGACTTGCATGAGAATTTTCTGGAATAAGGAAATGTGCAAAAATTCTACTTTTCTCTACAAGGCATGTGCATCTTAGGACTGGGTGTTTTATCCCTAAAAACTTTTGACTGTGGTGAGCATTGTCAGTTTTCAAGCAAGGAAATCATTAAAGGGACCACAACTCTCCATCCACAGAGAAGATTAACATTGTCAGGTTGGTCTTTTATCTAGAATATGTTAAAATCGGATTAGAAATATGGCACAAAATAATTAAGAACAGAGGGAACTCTTTGTGGTCTGGATCTATTTTTCCAAGAATGAGTAGAAGAAGAAAATTTGGGCTACAAAGCAGGAATGCTGTTTCATACACACACTACCAGAAAATGGAAGTCTTATGAAATAGAATCACAAGATCAAGACAAAACTGACCTTGTAATAAAATCCATTCTCACAAAACAAAGCAAAGCAAATGTATGTTTTGCATCAGACGTGGTGTCACAACCCTGTAATCCTAACTCTTAGTAGGATGTGGCAGGAAGATCGCAACACATTTGAGGCCTCCCTTTTATACATACCGACTTAAAGGTCAACCTCATGTCCTGGACCATAAAATCACACTGTCATTCAGAAGACAAAACAAAAGGAATGTGGATACACTATGATTACCAAGCGCTCAGGATTAATTTAAGGGCATTTCTATTGTGCAGATGGCATCCATAACATATAATTATTTAAAACAGAAAATTAACATGAATTAAATATTTGTAATGTAGAAATACAACTCAGAGAACAAGAGGAGAAGATGAACCTAGACAGGCTGTGATAACCTTGTTTTTCCACAAGGTCATCTGGGGAGAGGAAACCTAACACAGACAGTATCCTTCTCTTCCCAGATGATTTGAAACTTGTCTGTGAGGTAAGCACAGAACTCACATCCTGATTTCCAGTTTCTGCAGGCTCTGCTCAGGTGGAACTTGTATCACACAATATCTTAGAAGAGGAGGTGGGTGGAGCTCTCCTGACAGCAGAAATGACAGTGAAAGAAGATCTCAAGCTGCATAGATGGAAGCATAGGAGAGAGACCAGGGAGACACAGAGGGAGGTGTGCACAGTTTGGTCCTGAGAACCAGCACCATAGACTGGATGGGAAGTGAGAGCAGGAGGAATCCATTCCTGGGATCAGGAAAGTGGGATCATCATTGTCCTGCTTTTGCCACTTCTCTAAATTAAACTTCCCAATTAATACGGACTCAAACTCAACTGAAAATCAGAAAATGAGATTCCTCTCATTAGCAATAAAGAAACAGATATACCTGAGCTCAATGTCCCCTTGATAGAGGAAGTGTGCAAACTATATGCAAATATCTGCTCCAACTTTAGAAAATCTGCTCACAGTTTGGGGAACACACAGCTCCATCACCAGACAGGGCTGAGGTCTTCCAGCAACGCAGCACAGTGGTGTGTTGTAGAATATGAGACTGCTGGGTCTTCTCCTGTGCTTGGTGACAGGTCCCCAAGGTCAGTCCTCAATGTCAGACATGAGCCTTGGAAATCTTACCAAAGCAATTGACTGACTGGTATTTATTGTTCCCAGGTGTCCTGTCCCAGGTGCAGCTGCTGGAGTGGGGGGCTGGCCTGGTGAAGCCCTCGCAGACCTTGTGCCTCACCTGCTCAGTCTCTGGGTTATTGATTACAACCAGTGATTATGCTTTGAACTGGATCCCTCAGACCCTAGGAAAGAGCCTGGAGTGGATGTGGTACATATACTACGAAGGTAGCACTAACTACAAACCGTCGCTGAAGAGCAACATCTCCATCACCAGAGACACAGACAAGAACCAGTTCTCTCTGCAGCTGAACTCTGTCACCGCAGAGGACACAGCCACCTATTACTGTGCAAGACACACAGTGGTTTGATGCAAGTGTGAGCCCAGACATAAACCTCCCTGCAGGGAAACTGAGAACCAGTAGGGGGCGCGCAGGACACACGGCCCTAAGAGACCAAAATCTCAGCAGTGAGGTAAAAGCCTAGAAGCTTTTTTCAATAGTCAAGGGACAGAGATTTTAGAGAGATTCAGAGTTGCTGATCCTACAGTGTTATGTTTTGATGGAATCAGGCCTTCATTCGTTTCTACATCTATTTCATTGTTGAGAGCACAACACATTTTCAATGAAGCCCTTGTTCACAGTGGCAGTGATTACGCCATCTCAAAAGTTTTTAGGTGTAGAAATATTTAACCACGAAATTACTTCTGAGTTAACAGCAAGTCTTCGCTCCACTTGCAGGGCATCATCTCATCCTGAAGGGCACTTTCTAATTCTGTTCACACGGAGACTTTTGCCCTAATGGCTGGACATCACTGTGTGTGGATGTGAGTGATCACCTTTTATTGAAGCTGTTCATTCCCCCACCTTTGGTGATGCAGGGCGATGCCTTGGAGAGCTGTGGTAGATTCCACTGTGCAGGGGCCTCTCTCACCATCTGATCAGTAGAGACCATCACACTGTCACATTCTCATAGTTTTAGGCACTGCCCAACAGTATTTATTGGAACTAGAGATAGTGGTAATAAGTATCAGAAACTGCTATAGAATGTCTTAAGTGACATGACTGTTTGTATTGCAAAGTGTATTTTCTGTATTTACATTACACTCCATAAAATTTGGACATCTATGAAACTTGGCATCAGCGTGTTTGGAAGCACTGTTGTCTACTTCTTCCTCATCTGTCCATTGATCTGGAAATAGTGAGGGACCTGACCAGGGATCCATGAAAGAACAAGGTTCCTACAGCAGAGTTAAGAACAGAGATAAAGCCAGAGCCTGCCTGCAGAGGAACCTGGACTCCAGCTCTCTCTGTGCTCTTCTGAGTCCCTGAGGACAAGGCTGGGTCAGGCCTTGGCACTGACTCTTTCTCATGTACAATGATTAGGAGAGATATTTGGAATCATAGAGATTTGGGGACATGGGAAAATGCTGTTGGTCAGTTCCCTAAGATGCAAATCATGGTTGTTGTATCTCTACAGGTTCAGATATATAACAGTGATTCATCCATAGTTTCAAAATGATGAACAAATTTAAGTATTACAGTGGGAATCTGGGCAAGAATTTTACCATCATTATCTATCCACCTTTCTATCATGTGTCCATTGAAGTAATTGTCAGTATTTCAATCCAGCATCATTGTGCTGTCATATTTCTATGGACCCAACAATGCTCTATGAATTTGGCTTTCATTTATGTATCTATTGTAAATGTGGTATTTATTCACATACTTTTTATGTATTCTTTAAATTTGTGCCTTGTTTTCTATCCTTTCTGCCTGTATCATCCAAAAGATAACTGTTTTATATCTCACTGTCCATCCACATCTTACCTATTTCATCATCTGTCATGTACCTATCATTGATGGATGTATTGTCTGCTTATCCTAACTGATTATTAACATGGGCGAGATACAATACTGTCGATATGTGGTCTGTAAAGATTGGTATAGTTGAGAAGGTTGCCTAAGAGACTGAGAAAATGGTATAATCAACAAGACCAGTTTCCCGTGATTTACTTCCTCTTGTAAAAAAAAACCTTGTTGGAAGAGACTACATTTTCTTTAACAATTGTGCTGCCTTAAATGCAGCAGTCCCTGTCCTGAGTATTTCCTGTAGCAGAATCAAATTTATGTTCACTCTGCAATCAGCAATCCTGCAACACAGTTGGTTCAATGTGTCTGTTGAAAACTAGAAACAGCAAAAATGAGATTTAAATTTGGAGCAGGTATACAAACCAGAAAGCCTCTGTAGACTGACTCTCTCTCTATCTTTCTCTCTCTCTCTGTCTCTCTCTCTCTTTCTCTCTCTCTCTGTTTCTATCTCTGTCACTGTGTCTCTCACTGTTTTCCATATTCATATTCATTTCATTTGAGACAAAATATTTAAAGTTACATTGTCATATTTTCACAAAATTCATTTATCTTTGCCAGAGCTCTCAATTTCTTTATTTTGTTTCATTACTTGGGTAATTATCAGTCACTCATCTGTATATGATGTTGCATGAAAGAGGAAATGACTGCAACAAACTAAATAATGTCCCCCTACTGTTATCAATTTCTTGTGACTCAGGAAAACACTGACTCAAAGGAAATGATCCAAAAACCTGACCACTTCACATACACAGGTCCTGAAGGCAGAGCTAGTGATGTCCTCACACCGAAATCCATGCCACTCTGAAGTGACCATGGACCTCCAGCTCATGATGTGAAGCTAAGCAACCCTTACGCTTCATCCTTCTATACTCCTCACCTGAGACCACCATGATCACTGACCTGCCCTGTCTTTAGGGACTGAGAGTTCCTGTCCCTGGTGTGATGTCCCAGGTGCTCTTCAACCATCCAGACAGGGTGCACCAACCTCCCTGAACACACAGCCACCTGGGATGGAGCCAACTCTTCACTGTGGCTCTTTTAAATTTCTGATGCCTAGCAGATTTTTGAAATCACTCATAATTTCTTGTGTGCATTCTGTTGTGTCTTTTTCAGTGTCTTTTCAGTTGAGATATATTTTCAATCTTGTTGGATCACACCCTTGATTCTTGCTTGAAACTGGTTAACTTGAACTATGAAATCTCATAAGCTTCCTGATTCATGCATATAAAAAAGAAAAATGTGTTTCTGCCATTTAAAAACAAGGAAAATCTGTGAATTGAATTTTGAGCATCTTCATATTAAATTGGACCACCAAGAGTTATATTGCAGAGACATTGATGACCTCCAAAAATGGAGGACCAGAAAATCCAGCATCACTGGTGACAACTATTCCCTTCATACAAAAGTCACAGGACATGCACATTGTTGGAAACAGTGACATAGTGAGGATGGGTGGCTGGAGGACAATGGAGGACCAAGGTGAGCATGAATGCTCATTGGGTCACTAAACTCACAGGTTCCCTCAGAGCCCTCCATGATCTCAAGATGAGGACCAAACAGACCCTCAGAGCTCAGACAGGGAGAAAGGAGGATGAATCACTGAGATCGAAACCAAATGCCTTCTCCAGACACTCAAGAAAGGGCTTTGGTTACAGGTCATACCTAGATGCTCCCCCAAAGCCTCATGTTGCCATACACGGGGAGATGTGAAGGTGGCTTGGTATGACACTGGTATAAGGGTGTGACCCTTGAGTTCATTGTGTGGAAGAGGGAAGGCAAACTCTGGGTGTGTTTGGCAGCACCAAAGCCTTTTGGCCTGGACGATATGAAAGGGAGAAGCAGACTGCCTGCTGCTGCTGCTGCCCCTACCTGCTGTCTTCTTCCATCTGCCTGTTCTTTCTGCCATGAAATGGGCTTTTTTACCTACATGGTGCCTTTCAGCCATGTTATCCTGCTTCAGAACCAGGTGACTAAGGACTGAATCCTGTACAAAGCATGAGCTAAATAAATGATTCTTCATTTAACTCTCATGTTAGGATTTTGTCAGCAACCACAATGGTAACCAAGGCAGCTTTGGTGGTGGAATGACAACTGTGTAACCTTAACACCAGCTCAACAGAATCAGCATGATACTGAGTGTGGATGGCCAACCTGAAGACTGATGCCAACATCATAAGAAGAACTGGAGAGGAAGAAAGGTTGTGTGGCCATATTGATTTTCCTACTTTTTGTTGGTGTTCCTGTTGGCGTGAGTTCACCAGGTGGAGCTTACTGAGCGTCTTTCCTGATATGAACTTGGCTGTTGTCATCATCAGAAGTGCTCAGGACCTTGTTATCACTATGAATGGATGAGTTCACTTGGAAGAGCTCTGGTCCTTACTCTGTACATTGCTTCCTGGTTCCAGAGGGGAAGATGTGTGCTGTTCAGTCTCCTGGATAAGTTGTCGTGCTGGCTTCCTGGTATGCACTGTTCTATTTGCATCAGAGGAGGAACTTGGGAACTTGTTGTTTCTCAGGATAGCTATAGTATTTTTGGGGGAGCTCTGGTCCTTAATTTGAGTGCAGCTTCTTGGCTCCCATGCAAATACCTCAGCTTGCTGGCACAGATCCTTCCCCCTGCTGGCACAGACCTTCTAGCTTCCACCGCTGAACTTTTGGTCTTCCCAGTGCAGATCGATGAACCAGACTTGTACGAGGCATTGTTACAGGTTATAGATCTTCAGCTGGGCTCATGAAGGATGTTTCCATGATATATAGGACCTGAGCTGGATATTTTGGGCCTTGATGCATCAATAGATTTCCTGCACTCTTTCTTCTGGGTGATTATCAGAAAAAAATGTTATATTATACCTTGTATTATATTCTTTTCCTTGCAGTCTTGACTACAACAGCTTTCAGAAAATTATTCATGGTAGACATTCAATTATTACCGATTCCAGAAATTTCATTAACTAATTACAAAGATCTATGTGTATACTATGACTTCTAATACCCGAATATTGGTATCATGTGCATGGTTTTTATAAATCATAATTGTTCAAAAAGCAAAAATCTAGTGAGATAAATATTTTGAGTTCAGGTAAAACCACCAGAGGACAAGAGGAGAAGCTGAATCTAGAAAAGGAATGACCATTCCTTGGACACTCAAGGTTTTTTTAGGGAGAGGAAACCTAGCCCAGATGATCTCTTTCTCTTCCCAGATGATTAGAATCTTCTCTGTGAGGTAAGCACAGAACTCACAGCCTTATTTCCATTTTCTGCTGGCTCTGCTCAGGTGGGACTTGGATCACAGGATGTCTTAAAACTGAAGGCAAGTGGACTTCTCTTGACAACAAAACTACAGTGAATCTCTCAGAAAAACAGGAATTAAACAAAAGCACAGAGCTAAGGGAGAAAGAGGAAGATGTGCTAAGTGTTTTCATGACAAACAAGCACCAGAGTGTGGATGGGAACAGAGTCAGACTGGGGTACAGGAAGGGAGAAGGATCAGGACGAATCCTTCCTGCAATCAGGAAGCTGGGGTCGTCATTGCCCTGCTTCAGCCACTCCTCTGAATTGAAATCCATTTATCAGAATAAGACATAGCTAGAATTAAGAATAAGAAGTTTCTCTCAGTAGCACAGAAAGACAGGACATAACCTAGACTTAATGCCCCCTAATATAGGAAGTGTGCATCCTATATGCAAATGCATGATACAGCATTAGACTGAAAATCCACTAGGGTTGTGGAAGCTCACAGCTGCATCCACAGACAGGGTTGAGGTCTCCCAGGAAGGCAGTGGTGTGGTCTACAAGATGAGACTTCTGGGTCTTCTCCTGTGCCTGGTGACAGTTCTTCATGGAGAGTGTCCTCAGTGTCAGACAAAGATCCATGGAAAGGTTACCAAAGCATGTGACTGATGAGTTTTATTATCCCCAGGTGTACTGTCCTAGGTGTTCCTGCAGGAGTCAGGGCCTGGTGAAGACATCCTAGGCCATATGCCTTACCTGTACAGTCTCTGGTTCCTCCATCACCAATGGTTACCATTGGAACTAGACCTTCAGCCCCCAGGAAAGAGCCTGGAGTAGATGAGGTACATATATTCCAGTGGTAATACTAGCTACAACCCATCCCTGCAGAGCTGCATCTCAATCTCCAGAGACAAAGGCAAGAACTTTTATCAGAAGACACAGCCACCTATTACTCTGCAAGAGACACAGTGATGTGATGCAAGTGTGAGCCCAGACATAAACCACACTGCAGGGAAAGTCATGACCAGCAGGAGGGGCACTGAACACATTTTTCTAAGGAACCACCTTCTCAGCCCTGTGGTGAAAGCCTGAAGGATTTTTTCAGTAGTCAAGGGACAGGGGTGCTAGTGACCTTCTATGTCACTGATCCTACACTGTTATGTTTTCATGGGATCAGGCTTTTATTCGTTTCCCCATCTATTTCATTATTGATTGTGCAATGCAGTTTCAATGAAGCCTTTGTTCATAGAGCAAGTAATTAGAGTCTCAATACAATTTAAGTGTAGAAATATTTACTATCTAATTCTCTGTTTCCTGGAAGTCTGTCATCCACACTCAGTTGCATCTGTGAGGCCTCATACTCTAGGCACATTTGAATTCTGCTCATGCAGAGTCTGGAAATCACTGTGTGTGTTGATCTGAGTGCTCACCTGTTATTGGAGCTGTTCACTTCCCCACCCATGGTGATGTAGGCCAATGACTTGGAGAGCTGTGGTAGATTCCACTGTGGAGTGGGCTCTCTCGGCATCTCATTGGTAGAGACCAACATGCTGTCACATATCCTGCAGTCATAGGGCACTACCCAAGCACTGTTTAATAAAATCACCTGTCAGTAACCGAAAAGTCTTATAGAATGCCTTAAACACAGTGTCTACTTTTACTAAAAGGTGAATTTGCTATATTTACATTATTTTCCATAAAATTTGGACATCTATGGAAGCTAGGGTCAGCGTGTTTGGAAACATTGTTGTCCTCATATGTCAGTTAATCTGGGAACCTGACCATGGATCCATGAAAGGACAAGGTGCCCACAGCAGACTCAAGACCAGAGAGGAGGCCAGGGCCTGCTCACAGAGAACCTGGACTCCAGATCTCTCTGTGCTCTCCTGAGTTCCTCAGGATAAGGCTGGGCAAGGCCTGGTTTCTGACTCCTGCCTAGTGTAAAATCATTGGGAGGGAGCTTTGGGATCACAGGTTGGAGACATGGGAAAAGGTCATTGAGAAGATTCCCTAAGATGCAGATCATGGTGGCCATATCTCTACAAGTTCAGATATAGAAGCAGTCATTTA
>PVLA01015586.1:0-24560 GCA_004027455.1 Hydrochoerus hydrochaeris
AGGAGGGGGAGGGCGAGGAGGAGGAGGGCGAGGAGGAGGCGGACGAGGAGGGGGAGGCGGCAGACCTAGACTACGGAGATGAACAGTGCCAGAGCATGAGCCAGAGAGACCGAGCGTGAGATTTGGGGCCGGGGCCTGTGACGCCCGCCCTCTGCCCCCCATGCCAGTGATGTCCACTCACAGACAAGGGGATTCTTCCCATCTGATCTTAAGGACAAAGAGAAATGGGACGATGGGGGATGCCCGGGGTGGAACACAGGGTAGAAGAGCGGCCGCAAAGCCCAGACTGTCCTGGGCCCCAGCAGACTTCTCAGCAGGTGACAGGGGCGTCCCTGTGTCAGGGCCCAGCCATCAGGAGCATTGCCGGCTACCACACGGGCGAACAAGCGTCTTCCCCACACCGGCCACAGCCAAAAGGCAGACGCCCAGGCTGAGACACGCTAGCACCCACCAGCATGTGTCAGCCTGGACCGCATGGCCTTGCACATTGTCACACACAGATGTTCTGGCTGTCACTGGGCTGGGGCCTCCTGGTTTGTTATTTCGTGTCTCCAGGCAGCACTGTCCCTGTCACATGGTGACGCTATGTCACATCAGATTACTCCCCGTGTGATGCGAAGAGACGTGAGCCGGGAAAGGTGCTGCTTCCTCGCTTCAGAGGCACACAGTCATCCCCTGCAATTAAAGCTGCCTGTGGGCCTGGCCCACCTGCTCCTGGAATGGCCGGGCACCCAGGGAGGCTGGGGAGCAGAGCGGGGCTGTGTGTGGCCTGCAGCACTGCTGACCGAGAGCAAGGCTGGGAGGAGCCTGGGAAGGGGTCTGTGGTTACCAGGGCCCTGGGCGCCATGGCCCTGGGTGCCCCTGGGTGCCATGGCCCTAGGCACGCTCTGGGTACCATGGCCCTGAGTGCCCCTGGGTGCCGTGGCCCTAGGCGCGCTCTGGGTACCATGGCCCTGAGTGCCCCTGGGTGCCATGGCCCTAGGTGCCCTCTGGGTACCATGGCCCTGAGTGCCCCTGGGTGCCATGGCCCAGGCTCACTCACACCCCTCTCAGGCACTGCAGCCAACACACTTCCTTCCTTGGGCTGGGCAAACCGGAGTTTGAGTGCTAGGTCTGGCATTTATGAGCAAGTTACTTAGACTTTAATGAACATCGGTTCCTGACTTGTAAAACAGCAGCAGGGGGAGCTTACCTAATGGCTTTGTACAGGACTAAAGAAAATCATTCACTCATTCACCCAAAAATACGTAGGGTATAGGTGACAGCGATAGGGAAATAGATGGCAGAGAGCTTGGCAGAATCTATCTCTATAGCCACATCATATTAAGGAAAATAGGAAAAAACAGAAATGATGTCCTGCCTTCGTGGATTCTACCCAGTGGATTCAGAAAATAAGCAAGTCAGTATCTACAATGCAAGGAAGGCCAGGTCAGCCTTCCTGAGACGGGCACCAGACGACAGCTTGGCCTATATCTCACCCTTGGCCCTGGGCCCCCACACTCTATCTATCTATCTGTCTGTCTGTCTATCCATCCATCCATCCATCCATCTATCATCTATTTACCTGTCACTGTCAACTGCATCCCACAGCCAGAATCTAAGAAGTGGAACCTCTGAAACAGCCAGGGGCCATCAGGATTCCACAGCCCATAACCACAGGCACAGCTGAGCCATGTGGCACACCCTGATCATCCTCCTCTGTGGTCTAAAACCCTGTCCTGCCTGACAGTGACACAGTCTTCACTCTGCCACCATCTCGGATGTCACCTCCAAGTCCCGCAGTTCCCCCTCCACACACACTCCTGGCTGTCACAGCTCCGCCCCCAAGGCCCTTCTTGCCCTTCTCTGCAGCTGCATCTTCCTCTCATTCCACCTCTGGAAATGTCACCCTCTCCTGGGAAGCCACTCCTAGTGCTCCACTCCTTGCTCCGGTCCTGGTGCATTTTGTAGGGGTGCGGCCAGAGCTTCCTGTCTGGAGCTGATGGTTTCTCGAGTGGTTCTTCTGGTAGAATTCAAGGCTGCGGGCCAGCGTCCTTGTCCTTCAGAAATATGGGGGCTGCCACTCTCCCCTTTTCCCCTGCTGGCTCTGTGCAACCTGGTGCTGTCCAGACACTTGGTTCTCTGTCCGAGACCTCCTTCCTGGAGAACCTTGGGTAGCCTGTGATGCCTGCCTGCGAGCTGTCCTCACCACAGGGCGTGTGCTCAGGGGCCCTGTGGACTCAGGAACTTTCCCGTTTTGGAGGATTTTCCCATCTGTATTCTGTATTCTCTCTTCCTAGAACTTCTTCCATTTCTGTCTTTTTCCATTTCTATCTTTTTTATCTTTTGCTGAGATATTTACCCAAACACATCGTCCGCAGTTGGCACTGAGCTTTTTGTATCCATGACCACAGTTTTCCCTTCCAAGAGTGCTCCCGTTGGCAGCATCCTGCCTCACTGTGGGGTGCAGCTTCAGCCACCTGCTGGATGTTCTTCATCTTCTGGCAGAGTCTCCCTTTCCTCCATGTTGCTGTTTTCATCTGGTTCCTTTCCTTTCCTTTTTTCTTTGTTCTCCTTTCTTCCAGGCCCTGCTAGGCAGTGGGAGGGTTTCCGAGGTCAGGTCAGCCGTGGCTGTCTGTTCATAGGAGAGGAGGGAGGCACTGGGCCGCTGGCTGGAAGCTGTGAGCTGGGGTGAGGCTTACATCCATGGAGCTTCGCCTTGGGGTACCCATGTCATGCTGGGGGAGCCCAGTGACACTCAGTATGCTCCAGAGCCTCTCAGGGATGCTGAGCCGCACCTCTGCTGAAGAGATATGGGAGGCTCTGCACCCAGGACTCAGAACAGGCCTTAAGGTCACGGTGCAGATTCTCGCTCAGGCCTCCCTCTGTGCTCCTCACACCCCATGGGCCAGAGAGTCCCCGTGTCACTCTCCCTCACTAGCAACGAGTAGAAACAGCGCCGTCTGTCCAGCCACTCTTCTGTCCCACAGCCCCATCGGCCACTATGTGGACTTGGGCCAGTTCTGGACACTGCAATTGCTGCACCACTGCCCAGGGTGAGCTTTGCAGACTCTGTAGGACTTGGCTCCTGAAAGAGCCTGTCCTTCTCCATCTTCTTTGTCCATGTAGGTTCCTGAGAATCTCTCCGCCATCGCTTTAGCAGGGCTACAGAGGTAACTGGACAGACGGGTGTGTTCAGCGCACCATCCTCCCTCAGATGGGAGGATGGACATCTGTGCCTGTGTGCGCAGCCAGAGCCCACGCTGAGGCCGGAGGAGAAGGACATACCGGGGCCCGTCCGCAGGAGGAAGTCAGTCAGGAGGGAAATCCAGTCACAGCCTCAGGCTTCTAAGGGATCCATGTTTCTTCCTACCACTGCAACAAGCAAATGAGACCATCAGGTGCGCACGCCCACACAGGAGGAGCATGGCACAGAGCCAAACTCAAGATCCCTGCCACGTGGCAAAGGACGGCACCAGGCATAAGCATGATTGAGGACACCTTGGCTGGGGGCGTCTCTGTCTCAGTGGGGGGATCACGTGCCCCACAGCCTCAAGGGTCTCAGGGCCAACACAGGAGCTTTCTGAGGGTTTCCACTGAACTTGATGAAGCACTATGGGTACTGCTTGCAGTCCCATGCTTCAGAAAACAGCCCAGTATCTCTGAGCCTTAGTGTCCTCGTCTATAAACTGGGGATAAAACAGATCTGCTGGCTGGTGCCCCACACTCTACGTCTCAGCAAGGCTCCCTGAATCTGACTCAGGGGTTGATTTCTGCCATCCTTCCCCTCCCACCACATCTTAGGATGGCAAAGCTCCTAGGATACCGTTCCCTGCACACCTCTCCCTGTTCCGACTGCATCTTCTTTATTACGATGGATAGAAAAGAAGGCAGCTACAGAATTAATTTCCAATACAGCTGAGGTTAATTTGTTTTTAGCTTGACATTTCTCATGGAAATAATTTTTAAAAGAATTAATCCACATTCCCTGCATTTCCGAAACAGAAGGTTCAGAACACAATTTCACCCTCCCTGCATATACTTAAGTTCCTTGTTCATTTCTGTAGTATTTTGTTTGATCTTATAATGATCTCCTTGGCACAATGAGAAAAACAACTTTCCTTATTATAAGTTCAATGTGGTCTTATTGAGTAGAAATAATAATTGCCAGTAACAACAAAAATCCCACAAGCACAGCCTCCCCAACACACGTCCCTGTATCCCGAGAGACAGAAGATGACTGACAGCTCTGACTACATGCACATTAAAGCTTCTCCATGTCAAAATCTCTGTAAACAAAACACGACTCAAACAGCGAACTGACAAAATATTTGCACCAAGCAACAACACAGAAGGGTATGGTTGATATCTTAGCTATGCAGTTACTCCTACTTTTAATCTTGTCTCTCTACTTGGACCTCAAGCCTCTGACGGCAGAAGAAGGGGCTCCCATTTCGGGGCCCATTCATTCATTCATTCATTCATCTAAATTGAACCCTCTGAATAGAAAGGGGCTGGACTAGGAGTCTTTCCAGCTGTGCTTCACTGTCTCATGCAGAGTTAGGTTCAATAAACATTTGTTGAGTGAATGAGTGTGCAGAGAAGGAAATGTTGCTTCTTCCCGAGGACGTTCTGCTGTGAGATATTGGGCTCCTGTGAATAACAGAACTGTGGGTCCCTCTTGGCCTCTGAGCCAACCCAGCGGCTGTCACGTCTCCTGCCGCCACTGTAACTCTCCTTCCCGTTGTCTCCACTTCCCATGGGAAACCAGAGCACTTATTGTGTCCCAGACACTTTGTGTGGTGGCAGAGACAGAAGCAAACCATCCTTGGGACCTTAAATAATTCTCCATTATCATGGGAAGGGAGCTGGGATGCATCTCAAAGGGCACAGATGGATGCTGAGTCCCCGCCCCTGGCAGGTGCCGCAGGAGGAGCACAGCCAGGGTGGGGAGTGGCTGGGCCTCATCACACCTCCCGCCCAATGCCCTCAGCAGAGCCTGGCTGGGCCTGGGGACAGCAGCAAGGGACAGACACACTCAGAGATGGTCACGCAGGCTTGGAGGGAAGACATGGCTGGTGGAGGAGACAGACACGGCTCACTGGCCCGACAGTGTCCCAGCGAGAGTGCTGGGCACCACACTTGTGTCCTCTCACCTCCTTGCGATGGCCCCACTGACAGAAGAGGAAACTGAGAAGTTAAGCAGTGTGACCAATGTCCTGCAACTGATGAGGGGCCTCAGTACTCAAGACTGAGATACCCACGCTCTACGTTGCTGCTGTTTGTTTGTGGGCTTTGGAGGGGTCATTCGCGACCTCTTCTGTCCAGGTCACGGGCTCTGACAGTTTGCATCGATGCAGGGTGACGGTCTTTTCAATGTCCTCTGTTCTGGTGGGGCCCCCAGGGCAGGTGGACACTTGGGTTCAGCCTCACGTGCACAGCCTTTCTGCCTGCAGAGGGAAGACTTGGGCTCGGGCTGCCTGTCTGGCACTGTGGTCGGAAGCTCCTTTCTTTAAAACCCCAGGTTTAAAGACTCCTCTGACTGGAAGGTGCTGCTAGTCTATAATCACCCTCAGTGTGGCATGGGGCTGTTTGTTTCTCAGAAATTGACTACATCAACTTTAACCCGATGTTAAGTGCCACCCAGCTGCCTGGGCACCTTTGAAGCAAAAGAAGACAAGAATGTATCAAGAAGAGTGGAGTCTCCTGCCCAGTAGCATTGGAGGGGAGGCAGAGTCTGCCGGATTTCTCTTCCATCTTCGGGGTTAACACAACACCTACAGTTCTGCTCCAACTCCACGATTGCTTTTAGACCTGGATGGCCCTGAGACCTTCCCAATACCTGGGACCCCTGGCAGGAAGTGACTTCCTGAGGTCATACCGAGAAGCATGGGCAGCTTTTCGGTCTTTTTGCCCCAGTGCTAGGACCCTGCGAGTCACTGACTGAACACTTCTGCATTCCTTTATTGACCCTTACATACAGCACTTGCATAAGGAGAGAATCATGATCCCATAGGGCGAAGGCAAGAATTCTTGGTAGAGGAGTCCATTTAGGAAAAGCCTGAGAGGCACAGAAATGTGTGAGTCGGGAACAGAGAATGCAAAGCTGAACACAGGGCAATTTGTTAGTTCTAAACCTAGATGGAACCAGAGAGATAGAGTAGGGTCACACAGTGGAGACCCTAAAATGCACCACTTCCCTGTCATCTAAACACAGAACAGTAATTGTATCAGTCAGAATTTTTGTTGCTGTACACAATACCCAATACCCATGACTTCAGGAGGAGAGGTTTCATCGGGCTCTGTTCAGGGATTTAGTCCCTGGTCAGCTGGCTCCAAGGCAGAAAGGGCAAGGATGTGGAGGAGCAGAGATGCTCTGGGAGCAGAGCCAAGGAGCAGCACCAGACAGAAAGGAGAAAGGGACCAGCCATAGACTCCAACATGCCACACCTCCACAACCACCCAGACATACCCAGGGGTTTACCCTCCACTCCCGGGAGACCACAAGCCAGCCAAGCTGACACAGCCAAGCTTAAGGATCATCAGAGCAGTGGCCAACTGTGCTACTTGCTCTGAAACAATAAAGCAGGACATGACCTCACACGCGGTAGACAGCATCTTAAACTTGGTGGCCAAGGAAAGTCTCTTCAAGGAGGTAACATTGGAGCTGAACTGAAAACTAATCAGAGGAGCCAGACCTGCAGAGATAAGGGAAGACGGGCTCCACCAGAGGAAAAGTAGGGCTCTGGAGATAAGAGAAAGAGGTATACAAAACCAGAAGTGACCAGCATGTACTGAGTCATGGGTAGGAAAGAAATGGGGGAGGTGTCACAGGAGTCTTCAATGTCACACTAATTAAAACTAGCACAGACCAGCTGTGATCAGGGCAACTTCCCTCAGTCTCCATGAAACATAACGGTTCTCAGGCATCATCCAGGGAGGCTGCACACTCTCGGCTCTACCCCAAGAATTGTGGAGCTTTTGCAGGCAAACACTTGAGCTGGTTTGGGTGCCAGTGGTTCTCAGAACACATCTGGGGAGCTGCCGGGCTGAGACTCAAGAAGGAGGGGCCATGACTGGGCACAGGAGGGGCCAGAGGCAGGGAGGGATGACCAACTTGGAGCAGAGAGGACACAGCCAGGGCTCCACCTCTGCCTCCAGCACCTGCTTCCCAGGGCCTCTTTGTGCTCAGATTTCAAGCTGAGTCCAAGGACAATGACAAACACTGTAGGCTACATTCTGGGACCCTGGTGTCTCTGAGGGTCTCAGGAGGGAGGAGATCTCGTAAGAGGAGCACTCCCAGCACCGCTGCCACCACTTCCTCCTTGAGGTTCAGGACAGGCGAGAATCCCAGAGGATTTTCAAGAAGCTCCAGGTCCCGCTGCGCTGTTAGCATGGCGTGGGTGGCCAAAGAGCTCTTCAAAATAGAGCAAAGGCAGTGGCCAATTGGCTGTGTCATCCCAAGCCCATCCAAGCAAATTACCCAGAGAGCCAGCGAGAGTCGTTGCAATGTGTATAAGCACATGCTGCAGATTTCACTAAGATGAGGCAGCTGTGCAGTCGTCATTTGCTGGGTTGTCCGCCCGGCCCTTGATCTTCATTTGCAAATGCCCGTTTCCCACATGGAGCAGATGCAGCCCTCACCACACCCTCTGCCTTCTAGGCCAGGGAGAAGCCACCCTGGGCCACAGCCGGGAAAAGCCTCGCAGAGGGTCCTCTCACAGCAGCGAGAGCAGCACACAGGACGCTGAGTGCATGGCCCATCTCCAGGTGGGAGCGGCCAAAGGCCAGTGGCCGAGGGTCTCCCGCCCCAACCCACCTGGATGCAAGCACTGAGAGGGCATGCGGAGAGCACCCGTGTCCAGGAGAGGCCACCCAGTGGTCACTCAGGTTCACAGTTAAACTGCAGGCTCTGAGGTAAAAAGCTAAGAAAACCAAGAGGTGCCAGAGGAATCCACCAGGCTTAGAGACGCACAGACCCGAGAGGAGGGCAGGTGGGAGAGCAGCAGCACTGTGCCCCGGGGTGAGTGGACGGTTTTATCTCTCAGCCTGGAGATTTTCAAGGGTCACTGGAACCCCATCCTTTATTCTGCCCTGCGCAGTTTCAGCCAGAGCCCAGTGTGACTTTCTCAAGCCCGGGGTGATCTTTCTAAAGTGCCCGTCTGACTGTGCCACCCCTGGGCTAGCACCAGGGCACGGGCTCTCCTGTTGGGGGCAGATGGCATATATTTTAGGTGGGGGGACCGGGCGGCCTGTGGGAACCGCAGTGTAGCCCTCATCATACTGGCACCAGATGCAGCAAGTGGCAGACAGGCCACAGCCGGGTCCGGTGACGGCACAGGTGCAGATGCAGACCCGGGGCCGCCCATGTCCACCTCAGGGTCCCTCAGAGGGCCCCACCCTTGAGGGGACCCTGCCCCTCACCACTCACTGTGGGGGTCCCGGCACCAGGTGGCCTCTCTCGCCCACCCCACCGCAGCCTCCTCCGGGCCCTGGGAACCCCCACGGAGCACGGCCTCCATGCTGCAGTCCCGCCTGGGGTAGCCACTGGCCTCCATGTGGTGCTGGTGACATCCGCATGGACTCATAGCCACCTGCCTTCTCTCCAAGCCCACTCAGCTCCCCATCTCATCCCCATCTCGGCCAGCCCAGGCCATGTGGAAACCCCGAGCTTCCCCCACCCTCTGCCCCCTCATCCCTCAAAAGCAGAGTTTTCCCGGATCCCCGCTGCAGCACCGAGGCGTACCTGGCAACCAGAGCCCCCCCAAGAAACGAGGACACTGACCTCAGAGACGTGCGGGAGCACAGGACGTGCTGAGAGTGTGTTCCCGGCTGGCTCGGGGAGGCCAAGCAGGGCCAGCTGAGGGGCAGAGGACCAGCCAGACGCCTGTGCTTCCTGTCACTCTCAAAGTCACTGTCCCTGCAGCTGCTGCTGAGCCTCCTCATGCCCACCTTGACCTCATTTCAGTAAGAAATGGGAATCTGCCCCAGGGCCGCTGGCTCACACCTCTCACTGCAGCCCCTCAGAAGGCTGAGGCAGGAGAATCACACACTGGGCTGGGCAGGCCTGGGCAACTCAGTGCAACCCTGCCTCAAAACAAAATGAAAATGGCTGGAAGTGTAACTCGGTGGTGGGGCACTTACCGAGCAAGCACAAGGCCAAGGCTGTGATCTACTGTACTGGAAAAAGAAAAGAAAAGCCTAAGTGTGCTTCCAACTTCTCAGAATACTCTTCCTTTTCTGTCACCCTCCACCTCTTTCACTTTTCTTCTCCCCACCATATCCCACTGCCTCCAGCAGTCAGCACAGACTTGGGGAAGCTCAGACCAGTGCTTTGATCTGGTAGCTGGAAGTTTTGCCTAAAATCACTTACTGAGTGCGTATTTTTTGAGCCACTCCCATGTCCAGGACACACTAGTAAACTGGGTTGCTGCCCTCTGCCTCTCCAGACTCTCAGAGTACTGAGGAAAGAACAGTGTGGGGGCTGCACTGCAGCAGGCAGTCTACAGCGTGGGTACAGGAAGAGGCAGCTCCAGGCCCCAAATCTGGTGGGAGCAGTGGAGGAGGTGGAGCCAGTGCTCATTCTTCCCTAAGAGGTGTCCTCAGTGGCCACATTGGAGGGGGTCAGCCAGGAAGACTGAGCTGGGCACTGCATCCAAGGAAGCTGCCACCTGCCCTGGTGATGGAATCAGGCTGGAGGGGGACCCGGCAGAGAGCTCAGGAAGGGGAGGGTTGGCTGGGGTCACTCAGGTGAACACACACAGTTCCAGGTACGGGGTCAGCAGGGCAAACCAGACGGACAGACGGAGGAGCCAGAAGCCCCTCTGTTCGGCCAAGTTCCACACCCAGGAGGGGAGTGTAGGCTCCTTCACAAGGGCGGCAGAATGGAAAGAGACCAGGAAGCAGGAGGTTGGTGGTGGTGCAGCCCTGTCCTGGGTGCCAGGCACTGCTTGAGTACCAGGGGCTCTGCCCAGCTAGGGCCCCGAGCCAAGTGTCCTATGACACTGTTAGGGCTGCAGTCCAGTTACCTGGAGAGGGCAGCAGCCCTGCCATCCCGAGACCCGCCCTCCTACACTGCACTCTGCTGGGACCACTTCAGGCAGGATTTACACTAGGTGCATCCTCTACTCACTCCCCTCCCTCCCTCAGGGCGGAGCCCCAGAAGCCTCCATCGTGAGCATCTGGTGACGGAGAGGGAGCTAAAACCGCCTTGCCTGCTTTCGGGGAGACAGGAGGGAAGATGTGCTGTGGCTGCCTGTGTCTTATCAAAAGAAAAATGGTTATAGCCCTTTCAGTTTTTTAAATAAATAATGGGGTGGGGGGACTTGTAAGTGAGAATATGAAATTAAATTTGCCAAATATGCTGAGCGTCTGTCCCTGGAGAAACTTTATCTCCACTGCACTCAAAGCCTCAACTCTGCAGGCCCCTGGCCCCTCTGTGTGGCCAAGATTGTTGGTTCCTATGGCACCAGGAGTGGGGGACGCCGCAGAGGCTGTCCATCCACGTGGCCGGCTCCATTTCCCTGTGGCCAGGCCCAAGTCCGGCATCAGCTTGCCAAGGTGGCTGGGAGGGGAGACACTGGTACTGCGAGAGAAGCAGCCTCTCTTCTGGTTCCTTCCCCTTCCTTTCACAGACTGGCAGTTATCAAAGTTGGTCTGGGAAGTTTGTGGAAGAAACTGATTCATTCTTGAAAGCATCTCTCCAAGACCATAAAGCCAGTTTCATTTTCCCTAAAATGAGTTCACATCCTTGTAGGGAGTGATTCTTGCCTCCCTACATACAGAAAAACACACACAGGTGCACTGACCACATCTGGAAAACAACATGTCCATGTCAGAGAGCTGGGTCCAGGAGGATGTCAGACACCGAGGGGAGGTGTGGTTCTCCAAGTGCACTGTTGGGGTGAGAAGGGAGGCATCCTGGTTCACTCCACCCTGGCCCCGGGCCATGCAGCTCCTCCCCTGGCCATGAAGGAGCCGTCAGCCACCCCTACCATGAGCTGCTGCCACCACGGGCTGGGTGGGACGGCAAGGAGGTCACGGGCAGCAGAACCTGTCACCACTGCCCCGAGTAGTTGGAAATTACCCAGCTCTTCCCAAACCCCAACCCACACTATAGCCACAGGTTTGTTTGGGAAGAGCTGGTTTTAGTTTTCCAGACCTTGCAGCAGAAAACAAAGAAGGCTCAAGGAGGCTGCTGGGAGGTACAGAGAGAGCCACTAGGGAGTGTTCCACCATTGGAGGGCCTGGCCTTCGAGCATGGAGGCCTTACTGGGCTGGGCCCTCCTGCCGGAGGTGCTGGGAGAATCTGCCCTGGAAAGGAAGCTGTAATGGGCTGAATCACAGATTTATTACTTGAGTCACCCCAAATCTTCTCCATGTAGCTACCAAAACAAAACCAACATAGATTTCTTAAAATAGTCATAGAATCTACAATCAGTAGTGATCAGTGTGCCCAAGGTGAAGCATGCTTATTTAGAAGGCAGACAGATCACCTCGTCCATGGTTACGCCACAGCCATGTGGGCCCCTGACCTCACAGTGCTAAGATTTGTTCCCTCCGTCACTTGCTTTGCTCCTGATGTTGGACCCACAAGCTCGGTTTAGCTGATTCCTGACTCAGCCACTTACTGGGATGGAGGGAGCTCAGCCCCGGCCCCTCCTGAGGTTCATTTTCTCAGAAGGAAAATGATCTGAACGTGGCTACGCAGAGCTGCTGAACGGATCCATGGAAAGCATCGTTGCGCACGCTGATACTCAGTAACACTGGAGAAGCTTGAGACATTATTCACTATTCATCATGCGCAGGCCCCGGCTGGGTCCTTGAAGTTCTTACCTTCCGCAGCTCAACATTCATTTATTGGCACCAAGGCTTGCAAGGGATTCTGACCTGGCCTCTGTCTCAATCTCTAGGAGGGCACAGGTGGTGGTGGACACAGATCAGTCAGCACACCCAGGTAGCGGGAGTCTGTGGCCCTGATCTGTGGTCCCTGCCTGTCCCCATGCAAGACACAGGTTGGAGAATCTCAAGCTTCGGGAGGAGCCTGGGGGGAGTCACTGTGGGCAGTCACAGAGCTGCTCATGTCACATGACCTATGGAAAGCCCCGTCCCCCATGGTCCTGTCCCCACATAGCGCCACATCAGGAAAGGGTGTCAGTTTTCCCAGAAGGGGCAGGAACTTGGCTGCTCCAGGAACCTCCCCAGTCTCACACTCAGCACTGCAAAGCGTCCCTCCCCCTGCCTCCCGCTTCTGTGTGCAGAGGAATCTGCCCGCCAGTCTCTCCTGCTCTCCCTGCCTGCTGGCCTTCAGCCCAGGTGGGCTTCTCAGTGCAGACGCCAGCTGATGCCAGGGCGAGCTCTCAGAGCGCTGAGTAAGAGCAGCGACCTGAAGCACAGTGGCTCGGAGGCCTCAGGCACAAGAGGTGCATGACTTGGGGTGCTGTTTGAGAAGTGGGCACTGGTGAAAGAGCGGGGGAGGCTGGCCCAGCCCCCGGTGTCTAGTGCATTTGGAATGGCTGTGTTTCTTCTGCCCTGAGCATACCTAAAACCCAAGCACAGCGCTCCAGAGGCAGAAGAGACCCCATGGTTTCTGTCACCTGTTCTGTCACCTGGCCACCTGGCTTTGGAAATGAGGTTAAGACCAGAGAAGGAACGTACTTGCCGATTCTTGCTTAGGACCCCAACACCTCCTTTACCCCAGAGGCCCCTCTGCAGAGTTGCAGTCTGGACTTGTCATCCCCTGGACACCGCAGCCGAGAGCACAAACACAGAGTCACACACACATGCTGCCGCTGGCCTTTGACACAGGCTGGACTCCCGGGAGCCAGGGTTCAGGGTTTCCACCTCTAAAGATAGAGGGGAGGAGGGTAGCATAGGTTGACAGTCAAGATTGGGACAAATCCCAGGTCCACCCAAGTGGAGCCTGGTCCCCTCTGACCACAAAATGAGCATGGGCTTCCTCCCGTGCTGCAAGACTGCACCACAGTACTCTCAGCACTGAGGAAAGACCTGGCCCCGAGTGGCTGCTCAGTCACTGTGACTGACACTACTAGATCTGTTGGACAAACACAATCTGCAGGCCAGCAGCACAAACATTCTAGTATGCTCAGTGTCCACTTCGATCGTGTCCCCTGTGCTTACCTATCTTGTCCTCAGGCCGCAGCTGGTATTTACAGGCAAGGCACGTTGCAAGCAGCATCAGCTGCAGCTTGGGACCCCCTGGGGACCCCAAGCCTCTTCCTTGAGGTGGCCATGCCACACATTGGTAACTGGCTCGGCCAATAGCTCCTGGCATGGGCAGCTGGCTGGCACAGCCTCTGTCCTGGCTGCCCTAAGTGAGCCAGCAGAGCTGGTGTGCTGTGACGGAGACAGTAGTGGCCACTGGCATCCGGGGTGCTATCTGCATGGCCTCTGCTGATCGTGGCTGCACCGTCCTGGACTGGTTCTTTCTTTGGCACAGGTCCCTCCTGCTCTCACTTGCAGCACTTACCTTCCCAGGGACAAAGCCTGGCTGAGCTGTGACATCTGGGTTAGAAAGTTTCGCATGCTGTGCCCAGGCTCCAGCCAGGCTGCTGTCCAGCCTAGAAGGAAGACTGACCCTGCCTGGCTCACGTGATGATTCCTGAGCCAAGGGGCACTCGGACAGCAGCTGCCCTTTAAACTGCTCCCCTTTTACAGGGAGCCCCTCACCAGCTGCTCTCTCCCGCCAGAGAGCTCACCGCCTCTGCGCACGCTTTTGGTAGCACACTTGGGAGAGCATCTCTCCCTTTCTCCAGCACAGGGGTGCTGCAGAGGGGAGGGTGCGCCCTGTGCTGGCTCTGCACACTGTAGCTTTGTGACCTTGGACAAGTGACTCCCTTCTAGGGGCTCAGTCACCTTCCAAGTAAACTGTCTATAATGCCACTGCCCCTCATGCTCAGAGATGAAAGGAGATGAGTTATGTAAATTACCTGCTGTGGTGCCTGGAGCACCCTAAGTGCTCATTAAATGTCCCCGCTATTATTTCCGGAAACTAGCTGCAGAACAAATGAAGCCACATCTCTTTTAATAGCACAATTAATTTCTCAAGCTTCCCCTGTGCCCAGATTATTGGGAAGATCGCACTTCTGGTGCGGCCTCTCCACTGTTCCTGAGGGTGCGGCAGTGCTTAATCAGCACAGAGAGACAGGTCCGCCTCGAACGCTTCCCAGGAGCCAGAGGCCTTGGTCGGCAGGAGCCCCTATTCTCTGCCATGGTTGTATTTGAGGTTGACATGGAAACCTGCACCATGCACCAGGCCTGGCATTTGCCTCAGGGAGGCCAGGCTAGTCCAGCTGAGGCTCCAGATGCAAAGGAGAGCAAGGCGGTCTCCCTCCACAGCCCTGTAGTCCAGTACGCGGCCTGGGCCTGGTCCCCAAGTACTGCAGCACTTTAGCTCTGGTGTCTTCATGGTCTGCTGTGGCTGGTTAAGGTTAACTTAGCCAAAGCTGCCCATGGCAGGTAGACAGACAGACAGACAGACAGATACGCATAGATGGACAGACAGACAGACACATGGGTGGGTGGATGGATGGATGGTTAGACAAATAGATTAGATAAGTAGATGGGTGGTGAGTGGGTCTTGGGTGGAATAGACAGATCATAGCTAAGACACATCTCATGTATATAGATCTTCTATAGCTCAGATAATTTTCATATCACATCTGAAACACACACTGCGCACTGGGCAAATGTGTAATGAACATATGGTTTAATTTGTGCAACCACTGTCTTAGTCTATCTGGGTTGTTGTAATAAAATACCACTAACTTGGTGGCTAAACAACTTTCATTCACTTTTCCAAGATGAAGTTGCTGAGCCGTCCAGTCCCTGGTGCCATCAGTGATGGCCACCTCTATGCTCTGCTCCCGTGGCCTGTCCTCAGTACGTTCATGGGCAGAGGCCAGGAGAGAGGAGGAGGTCTCTGGGTCCCTTCTGATAAGGGCCTTAACCCCATCTCAAGGGCCCCACCCTCAAGACCTTTGCTAACCCCATTATTCCCCAAAGGGCCCATCTCCAGACAGCACCATGTCAGACTTGGATGTGAGTTTGGAGGACACTAGCATTCGCCCACTCCAACCTCTCCACGAGTTTGCCACTTGTGCTCTCCCCTGGTGCATATTGGGAAACAGAGGCACACAGCTGTGAAGCAGCTTGCAGTCACTGGGATGCACGGGAAGAGGACTGGGTTTATTTGGGTTATGAACCGATTCCACTCTGAGTTCTTACTTTGTTTTATTGTTTGAAGATTAAATTTGGGGTTTTCAGATGTCAGCTCTTTGCTGGCCTCCCGCTCAGCTGGGGGGTGGGTGGGGAGCGGTAGGTCTCCCCTCTCACTCCCAGGAGACAGAGAAGGCCCAGAGCAGGGCTGCATGGCCATGCTGGCCCCTGCTCACTAGGTGGCCCTCACAGCTGCCCTCTTCTGTTCTCCAGCAGGACCAAGTCAGGTCATCTCACCAGGGAGGCTCTCACAACCCCGGAACTGAAACACAGCAGGCTCAGGAGAAAGGCCAACTTCTCTGCCCACATGGGCTCCTCACTCTCCAGGCGGACCTGCCCTCTTTCTGCTCAGTGACTTCCTGGGGTGTGGACACTGCTGCTGGCCTCACCTTCCACCTGGAGCTCAAACTTACTGGTGCCCAGAGAGGAAAAATAAGGATCAGATAGGGAGACTAAGGAGAAGCCAGCATATTCCAAGGTCAGAGGTGTGTGTTTTAATCCTGTGTGAGCTTGGTGACCTCCCTTGCACCTCTCCATGTCTCCACCTCTCCACCTCTGGCGTCTGAGTGTTCACCTCTGAAGCTGCCGGGAGTACTGGGCACCGTGACATATGCAGCGCGCCGGGGACAGTGCTTGGCATGCAGTACCCTCATAAGCGTGGCCATGATAAACGTGGCTCCTAGCTCTGTCACACCTCACCAAGGTACCATGGTTGTTCATCAAGCCTCTCGACTGTGGCCTCCACATCTTATGGAGTAACTATGGAAACAAAGCCATCCTGTCACTTGTGAGATCCGACTCCCAGTTCAGATCCAGCCTCCGGAACTCCAGGTACTGGTGAGCAACTCTCAGTGAGCCTCGGTGTCTGGGTCTGCAGACCAAGAGGCCAGAATCAGAGCATCTCGAAACCCCCCTCACCCAGAAACACACAGAGCAGTGATGCAAACCTGCAGAGCTTTCAGGGGTGACAGAGCCCCTGGGGGCACATGCGTCCTAGTCCACCATCACTGTCTGAGGACCCTGCTGGGGTGCAGGAGAAAAATTCAGCCAAGGGCCTTCCAGCCTGTCACACACGTCTGCTCTGTCCACACGTAGCTACAGTGGGAAGTTGCTCGAAGCTTTGGCCTTCTCCGCAGCCCAGTGAGTGACTCCCTGACGCCGACGGCCACTCCCTGCACCCTCTGCCCTGTGTTAAATCCTTCCTGGGAGCGTGTCCTTCAGTCTCCTCGGTGCTGCTTGAATCGGACACAGCCAAACCCCAGCGTCCACAGGGGCCCTGAGGTAGCAGAATCCGGGGATTCTCAAGTCTTCCGTACAAACTGAAGCAGGATTGGCATAAAATACACACGCATCCTCCTCTAACTTTTAAACCATTTCTAGACTGCTCTTTATGCCTGATACACTATGATAACTGCTATGTAAACAGTTGACACTCTGTACTTTCAGGGATCAGTAGCAGTGGGAAATTGTGTACATGTTTGTGCAAACTTTAAGGAGTATTTTCCATCCACAGTGTGTGGGGTCTGTTGTGCCCACCGCGACGTGGAGAGAGAACTGTGTGAGCCTCGTTCCCCCATCCCAGGAGGAAACGGACGTTCAGGGCGCTGAGTCACAGGTCTCTGGGTCTGGGCCGGAGGAATAAGCAGGTCTTTGAAAGACACTGGTGCACCAAGGGTTGCCCAGTCGAGATTGGAGGCTGATTCAGCAGAGTGAGTCTGGGGCCCTAGTAAGGGAGCGGCACAGCCTGAGCCAGGACTGGTTCTATCCCCTCAGAGCAGCCTCCTGGGCCCACCTGCCGTGGGGTGGACGAATACAAATGAGGGCTGATTTGTATTCACCCACAGCTCTCTGCAGCCAGCCTCGATGTGAACATCCTGGCACAGGCTCTGCAGGGTCCTCGGGGATCTGTCCTTCCTCTCAGAGTGATCCTGGCCCTGGGAAGCAGAGATAACGGCCCTCTGTGTGGCTCCCGGAGTCAGGCTCCAGCCCTGGCCAGATGGCGGCAGACATTCTGGTGCACCTGTTGGGAAAACCAAACAGAGGCCCAAGACAAAACCAGTCCTGGAAGTACAGGCCTGGCAGCAGCAGGAGACCCTCTGTGGGCCCCCAGCAAGGATGTGGACAGCCACAGCAGGGTCAGGCTGAGTGTGAAACTTATATAGAGCAAGCCAGAAGCCAGGCCTCCAGACTTCTGTCAACAAGGCAGAAACTCTAATCCGCTTCTTCACGAGTACATGTATTTATCCCATCTCCTGCCCAGAGTAATTCCATAATCACCACATCCACTAGGACGGGTATAATCATTCTGCTAACATGAATTGCAACTCAGGGAGTGGCTCTGTGTCCTGCATGTCCCTTTAGCAAGCCTGCATTTTGGAGAAGTAGGTCTGGTCTCCCTCAGATGAAGGGAGTGTAGAAAAGCAAATTCCCACAAGAACGCGGGGAGACATTCTATAAGACAGAGAATGACTCTGTCCAGGGTACTGTGCCAAGGGTGATATTGTCCTGCTGCCACCAGAGGGTAAACTCCCATCTTGGTGGCTGGCGTTGGGCTTCCCTGAGAGGAGGAAGAGGTCCAACAGCCCACTGATGAGAAGTGGTTCTTGGGGCTGAAAAGCTGGGACCCGAAAGGTAGGCCTTGGGGCAGGTGAGGACTAAACTCCTTCCTTCTGAACCATCTGACCCA
The DNA here is from genome assembly GCA_004027455.1 of Hydrochoerus hydrochaeris. NCBI lineage: Eukaryota > Metazoa > Chordata > Mammalia > Rodentia > Hydrochaeridae > Hydrochoerus > Hydrochoerus hydrochaeris. Next base: position 17,903 of record PVLA01015586.1, read on the forward strand.
CTGGGTCTCAGGGCTGGGAATGCCCACAGGCAAGGGTACCCCATCATGGAACCTCAGCTCAGACCTCGTCCTGGGGACCTGGCCAGGGCTGGTCCCAGAGTTCCCTGAGAGGAGCCTCACAGCTAGGTCCAGGCCTGCTGGTTTAGATTCTTGTATGCTCATGTAATTTATGTAGATGTGACTTCTAAGATACTAATGCATCTCCTAGCCAGGAAATCCAGAAAAGCGACCCCAGAGAGATCACATTTACTTCTGAGTCACAGGAACTGAGAAGGGTGTAGCAGGCAGCTTCTGAAATCACACTGGCTTCTAGAAAGCTCAGAGGAATTGTTTTTGTCAATTCAAATACTCACTGAAAAATATTTACAGAGTACCTACTGCCAGCCAGGTTTTCAGTGTCTGATGGCTCTGCTATTTCCCTTTCTTTGAAAGAAATCTTGTTTCTAATTTATGCTATCTTGGCTTTTTTATATTTCCTTGTAAGATGCCCACAATCCTCTCTGAAACAAGGCAGGGTCTAATTAAACGTGTAACACAGCACTGCAGGAAGCTGACACTGGATTCAGATGCATTAATCATCGTTTCTTATATTTGTTAGTTTTAAAATATATGAGAAACCTTTACATCTCTTATTTTATCTGATTTGTATAGCAATGTGTTGAGGTAAACAGGAATTATTGTCCCCATTTTGTGAAGGAGGAAGCTGAGCTCCCGTGGTTTAAAGACTGGTTCACATTGAGCTGATCTTGGACTTGAATCCTTTACAACCACACTTGCTCCAGTTTTCTTTCCACTGTACCAAACTGGGTTATTTATTATGGGACATACTATTCCTACTGTACTCGGGAGGCACTAAACACATTTGCAATATGGTGCTCAATTCCGTGATTCTTGTATCTCCAAGAAGATGAGCAGCGGGGCTGGCACTCCACCTGAGCACTCACGAAGGGCTGGAAAAAGTCCTGCAGAGTGGAGCCCTAAGGGAGGGGTGTTCACTGTCATGGAGCACTGCACCCAGCAGGGCGTACCCGTCTTTACATTGCACATGCTAGGAACTGAGCCGCCGGGGGTAGCGGAGGACCCGAGATTCCTGTAGCCTGCCTGCTGGCTACCTCCCCAACCTCCCTCTTACCTCGTCAGTAAGGACAAGCAGAGTCCCAGCTTGAGGAGAGTCTGACGATGGGATGTCACAGTCTCAAAGGCTGCGGGGAAGGAGCTATGCGTGGGCCCAAGCTGGGGTGCTCAGGAGCCAGCGATATCGTCAGCTACTGGCTCTTTCCGTTTCCGTTCTGCTGACAACAGCAGCAGCTTTGCTCCAAGGCTGACGTCATCACAGTCACACAGGGCTGCTGGTGGCAGCCAGGATGGTGCATTGTCCTGCTTCCTTTACTGAGGAGGGAGAGAAGCCTCTTCTGTGAGCACAGTGTACAACCTTTGCCCTGCATCTCCCCGTGTAGGCTGAGGTTATGGCTGAAGCCTGGATCGATCCCTGGGGAGCTGCATTCCCTGGTTAGACTGGGCCTTGGGGGTTCACTGTGGAGTTCACTCAGGGATGAAGTGGCTTCCTCTGAGTCACACTGACTGCATGGCAGATGAGCTGACTCATGAATAAAACTGGGTTCTGTCAGAAGCCCGAAGAACCGTAGGACGGCCAAGGGCATCGCTACACAACTCTCAGGCACCGCCTCACCACTGAACTCACCGGGAAGCTTCTACAAGACGCTGAGTATGGAGAGGGCACAGTGATCTAAAGGCAAAGACCTGGGCATGCATGAAGACTCAGGGCTTGAAACCTAGGGCCTCTGCGAGTTTCTCTTCCCTGAATTCCAGCACAGCACCCATCCCTCCACCCCATGGCTCATGTAAACACACATGTGACCTGCCGCTTCTTTGGAGCACATACCTGGTAGGTTTGGTGGGTGTCTACGTGGTGCTCACTTGCGCAGCCTGCAGTGTGTGAGCCGTGAGGCATGGCTCCCCTCACCTAGGTTGCAAAGGATGCCTTGAACATCCCCCAGGGCCAGGCAGGGAACAGCCACAGGGCGGCTGCAGAGAGAAGCTGTGGTCGGACAGCACCTCTGGGAGCAGTAGGTGCAGGGATGGCCCTGAAACCCCAGAACAGAGGACCTCAGAATTCAGTGCTTCCTGGGACAGTCACAGACACAGGGCTCCACCCTGGAAGGGCTACACTGTGGGGACAAGATTCTCTGATGCCTCAAGGACCTTGTGTGCCTCGAGGCAAAATCTCAAAATTGTGTATGGTTTTCTTCAGTGGGTTTTGGACTTCTTGGGGCCCTTCTCTTCTGCCTTCTCTCCTCCTTTTCAAGTGAGGAAGTCTGGCCCATGCCTGGGCTACCTCCATGTTTTGGAAGCATAGAAGTTATTTGGTTTTACAGGCTCACAGATGGAAGGGGAATTTTCTTCGTATGAATCACTCTCCCAGAGTATGAATGACTCTCCCGGAACTGACTTAGATGTTCCGAAGAGACTGTGGGATTGCATCTCAAAGCTGGCGCTGGAACGCATTGACTTGCAGAACTACTGGGATCAAATGACTGCATCTTGTAAGAGAGGAGGACAGAAATTCTGGGCAGAAAGCTGTGATTTGAATGCTTGTGTCCTATCCAAAGTGCATGTCCACTAGGACAGTGTTAAAGATGAGACCTTAAGGAGAGGGGTAGCCTTGGGGACTTGATCTCTGCAGGTGGAAATAGCACCCTAAAAGGGCCCTCTTTGTCCTGCTGTCCTTCTCCACATGAGCACACAGTGACAGGTATCGACTTGGAAGCACAGAGTCACTTTCCTCACACTCCAAACTGTTAGCAGCTCAGTCAGGGACTTTCAGCCTCCAGGACTGTGAGGAATAACTTCCTGTTCTTTATAAATTTCCCATCCTTGGGTATTTTGTTAGAGCAGCAGGAAGAGCCTGACACTGCCTCATTCCCACCCGCTTACTACCTGCTCCCTCAGCACCACAAACTGGGTCGTGCATGATTGGTCCGTGCCATGCCGTGTGAAGGACAGTGGGGTGGAACATCACCACAGGCTTCTGCAGAGGAGACCACAGTGAGGAGAGAGCCGCGAAAGATGTGAGGAGGCACTGCCTCCTGCACTGGGGTGTGGGGGCCAAGACCAGCAGCACGGTTTTCTGATTTATGGTTGGAGTTCTGTTGAGTCCTGGTTGTGCCACAGAGACCTGAGAACCCCCAGGGACGTGATGAGTGGGTGACATTGTGCACGCACAAAGCAGGGATCAGCACCAAGTGAGGTCGTTTCCTCAGGTTCAGACACCACCCCGGATCCAGGAAGGTACCGGCAACAGGCTTGGGCCAGGCGAACGCTTGCTTTGGAAAGGTAAATGAAGTTTTCATTTGCAACACTCTTCACACATTGCTAACTTCTGCTGATCTGTTGACTAACATTTGTCTCTTTTTCTTCTAATGAGATGATATTTCATCAAAAGGAGTGAGGAGCAGTGAAAAGGGAAGAACACAGTTTTCCCTTGCCTACTGGATTTTTGGTTTTCCTCAGGCCAGTAGAGGTTTCTCTCGACAGTGAGATGCTGGCACAGGAAGAGGCAGACAAATCAATGGAACAAAATAAATGGCCCAGAAATAGCTTCCAGTACATATGAGCATTTAATCCATGATAAAGGGGGCAACACGCAGTCATGAAAATGGGAAAGATCATTTCACAAATGGTGCTGGGTCCTCTGGATAGCAATTTTGGCGGAAATCAATTTCAGGCCCTCACTTCGGATCATGCAGGGAAATCAATTTCAGATGGACTGAAGACTTGCACATAGAAAATCAAACCTTAGAAAAACTTAAGAAAAAGAGAAGTGAATAAGAATTTAATCTCCAGAGGACAGAGTTTTCCAAGCATAAAATAAAAAAAAAACACAGAGATTGAGAGTCCTTGATTCACAATTTTATTTTAAAAATCCAAACATTGAGATATACAAAAGATAAAATCATTCTTGAAATAATACTTATTATAGTAGGTACAAAGTCTCAAATTTTTCTCTAAATAGCCTATGTCAATCAAAATAAAAGAACAGTACCCTGGACCAATAAATGGGCAAAGCTATAAAGATTTCACAAGAGGAAAATACATCTGATAAGCAAATATGGGGAAAGATCTAAGTGCAGGGCTAAGGGAATGGTAAATTTTTAAAATAAGGAATGACTTTTTAAAGCCATAGAATTGACAAAAACTGTTTTAAAATAAGAATATTCAATATTGAATATTATAAATGCATTTGTGTGGTTCTTTTAAAAAACATTATAATAATCTGCATTAAGACACTTGAAAATATTCCAAATAACTTTGGGCTGCATTTCCAGTTTTGAGAATCTTTAAATGTTGAGGGTAAGAGAGGAGAAGCAGAAGGTGAGAAAGCGATTAGCTACAGATTCATCACAGCATCATTGAAAACAATAAACAACTATAAATAACACTGCTCAGAGTGAAGAAGCTGAGGACGGCACGCATGCTTCATATTGTGCCGGGGGCGTACCATTCAGGGCTGCAGGAGGAAGCAGGTGCAAAGTAGAGTGATTTGACAAACGTGTAGGAAAGAGACTATTTACAAAACATGGACAGAATATAGGAAAACTTCCAAGATAGGCTGAACCCCAGGCCTGGGGTACAATCCCTGTCGCTGGCTGCAAGCCTGTGGGCTGAGGAGAGGGAGAGACTACCGGCCTTGGGAAAAAGCTGTGGGAGAAATCCACCCTGCAGGAGCCACCACCTGCTAGACGCAGTCACCTCAAATCCCCCACTGGAGAGGACCCAGCAGGACATATGCTCCCGAGCCACCATCCCTCTTCTCACCAGATGTGCCAGGATCCCACACTAGCGAAGCGAAGCAGATCATAGAAGCTTTGACAGCATCCCCAGAAGTGCAAGAAATGAATCTAAATGCTAGGTCTTGTGTCAGGGTCGTGGGTTATAGTAGTAACCTTGTCTTCTGCTCTTATTTTTCTTTTTTTTTATTTTAAAGAGAATTAAAAAAAAGAGGACAGATCTAAGCAGATCAGAACAGGACACTGTAAGAAACACAGCACTTCACAAGACAATGGGATATTAACAGTAGCTATCATAATGTCTCTTTCTTTGAAATAGTAGAGCTTAGCTTTACACACAATAATGTCAAACACAACAAAATAGAATAAAACCACTCAAGAGAATGAAAGTCTTGCAAGGAATTCTGAACCAAATAACCGAAGATGAACAATGGCTGTTATATTATCTCATTTTCCATAAAAACTTTGTTTTTGCTATCATACATATTAAAATCCAATAAGACACAACATGATAGGACCAATAATAATAGAAAAACAAGAGCATGGTAGGACTTCAGAGAAAGATGCTATTAAATCAACAATGGCTGCCATATTGTCTTTTCTTCAAAGTAACTATTCATACCATCACATATATTAAGATCAAACAAAGGAGAATAAAACCATTTCAACCAATGAATGAAAGCATAAGACTTCAAAGCAGTATAATGGTGAACCATGATTACCATAAAATATTCTGTATTCTTACCATTTCTTACACTAGGGAGACTATTTGGTATTTATACATCTGAGTTTGATTTATTTCAATTATGAGTATAGACTCAAGTTGCATTCATTTATTTATAAATGTCTCAGTGTGATCATTCTTTATAGCTGAGTAGTACTCCAACTGTATAAAAGTACCACAATTTTTTAATCCATTCCTCAGTTGATGGGCACTTAGGTTGTTTCCAAGATCTGGCTATTACAAATTGTGCTGCTATAAACATGGGTGTACATATATCACTGTGGTAAGATGTTTTCAGATCTTCTCGGAATATGCCTAAGAGTGGAATAGCTGGGTCAAATGGGACCTCCAACCCCAGCTTTTAGAGGAATCTCTAGATTGACCTCCACAGTGGTTGGACCAGTCTACACTCCCACCAACAGTGCAGAAGAGTTTCTTTTCCCCCACAGCCTCTCCAGCACTTGTTGTTGGTAGTTTTGTTGGTCCTGGCCATTCTTTCTGGAGTAAGATGTTATCTCAGTGTGGTTTTAATTTGCATTTCTCTAATGACCAATGATGATGAACATTTTTTCATGTATTTATTTGCCATTCATATTTCTTCATCTGAGAACTGTGTGTTCATCTCAGATGCCCATTTTTGGATTGGGTCTTTGAATTTCAGGCATCTAACTTTTTTTAATTGTTTATGAGTTCTAGACAGAAGTCCTTTGTCTGTGGGACAGTCACTAAGATTTTTTCCCAGTTTGTTGGTTTTCTTTTCACTCTGCTGGAGATTTCTTTGGACATGCAGAAACTCTTTAATAAGATGTGATCCCAGTTACTGATTCTGGGAAGTATCTCCTGTACAGTTTGGTTCTTGTTCATAAATTCCCTTACCAACCCCTATGTCTTCAAGATTTTTACCTACTTTGTCTTTCAACAGATGTGGTGTTTCTGTTTTAATATTTAGATCTTTGATCCATTTGGATTTTAGTTTAGTATATGGTGATAGGCATGGGTCTAATTTTAGTTTTTGGCATATGGATAGCCAGTTTTTCCAGCACCATTTATTAAAGAGACTGTCATTGTTCCAGTGAACATGCTTGGCCCCTTTATCAAAGATAAGGTGGTTGAGTGTGTTCATAGT
>PVLA01015587.1:0-24559 GCA_004027455.1 Hydrochoerus hydrochaeris
ACTGCCTGCCCCACTCATTGAGGCCTTTGTGCCACTATTCCTAAAATCCTGGTATTTTTTTTGTCTCTCTCTCTCTGTAGGGTTGGATTGGTGGTCACAAATTCCCCCAGTTCCTCTTTGTCATGGAAGCATCTTGTTTCTCCATTAATTCCTAGTGACAGTTTGGCAGAGTACATCAATCTGGGCTGGAGGTTATTTTCTTTTAGGGCTTGGAATATTTTGCACCAAGCTCTTCTTGATCTGATGGTCTGTGTGGAGAAGTCAGCCGTGATCCTGATGGGCTTACCTTTATAGGTAATCTGTTTCTTTTCTCTGATGGCTTTTAATATTCTGTCTTTATATTGAATTTCTGGTATCTTGATTATTATATGTCTGGGTGTAGATCTGTTTTGGGTGTAGGTGGTTGGAGTTCTGTATGCCTCACATAACCAAATGTCATCTTCTTTTCCCAAGCTTGGGAAGTTTTCCTTAATTATTTCCATGAATTGCCTTTGTAATTTTCCTGTATGTATTCCTGCTTCTTCATTCACATTTCTTATTCTTAAATTGTAGATTCTCTTGTTATCTTCTAGCCTTTCTATTATTACTGCCTGTTTTCTTGTTGTTTTTAAGGGATCCTTTCTTTCATGATCACACATTGCAAAATTGTCTTCAAGTTTTTATAGTCTATCCTTAGTTTCTTTTAAGGAGTTTTACCAGCTTTCAAGGGAGTTTTTAATTTCCTGGTAGTCTCTTTGAATCTGCTTCATGTATTCTATATTTTCTTTATATTGTTTATCAATTGTTTCTCTCCTTTTTTTGTTCCTCCCTTTTTCCATCTGTATCATCCTGAGAGATGCTTCCTGAGAGCATTTCTTTTATTACTCTACTTATATCTTGCTTTACCTGATTTAATATTTCAGTTTTGAGCTTATCTACAAGATCCTGAAGAAATCTCTTAATGTTCATTGAAGCCATGTCTGATGTTGTGTGTTTTCCGCCCTCAGTCTCCCTTGTTTTTCCTTCTCCTGGATCAGTGCTTTCAGGGTTCTGTGCTGGGGGCCTCCTCTTTCCTCTCTCTCCTGTTGTGGCCCTGGCTTCATCCACATGGGTTACAGTGCAGGTCCCAGCCCCCTTCCCTGTTGGCCATGTTTCCTCTGAAGCACACTGGTGAGGGAACTCTGCCCTCTCCTACCTGCTCTTGTGACTCCAAGCTCTTCTTGATTTGATAGTTTGCATTGAGAAGTCACCTGTGATTTTAATGAGTTTTCTTTTATAGTTAATCTGTTTCTTTTCTCTGAATGCTTTTATTATTCTGTTCTTGTGATGGATTTCTGGGACCCTTACTATAATATGTCTGGGTGTAGATCTGTTTTGGTTGTAGCTGGCTGGAGTTCTGTATGCTGCATATATCTGAACATTACTCCTTATGCTTGGGAAGTTTTCCTTAATTATTTCTGTGAATAGACTTTTTATTTCATTTGTATTTGTTCCTTTTTATTTCATTCACATTTTTTATTCTTAAGTTATAAATCCTCTTATTGTCTTCTAACCTTTGTATCATTACTTCCTGGTTCCTTGTTATTTTTAAGAGATCTTTCCTTTTGTGATCATACATTGCAAACCTATCTTCAAGTTTTAAAAGTCTGTCTTTAATTTCTTTTAAGAGGTTTTGCCAGCTTTCAATGGAATTTTTAATTTCCTGATATTCTCTTTGGATCTGTTTCATGTATTCTAGATTTTGTTTATATTCTTCATCAAAGCCTTCTCTCCTTTATCTGGGTTCTTCCATTCTTGCATTTGTTTCTTCTTGAGGAGTATCCAGTGTTTTCTTTTATTAATCTTCTATCGTGCTTCACCTGAGTTAGAATTTCAGATTTAAATTCACCGATGAGGTCACTGAAGTATTTCTTTATTTCTGATGAGACCGTGTCTAATACCGCATGTCTGCTGCCCTCAATCTCTGTACTAACCCCTCCTGGGCTTATTTTCACTGGGTCAGTGGTTGAAGGCCTTTTGCTGTTTCTCTGTCTTGTCATTCTTCTGGTTTCCCTCAGACAGGTGAATGGTGGTGGTGTCCGGATGTTCACATACTGCCTTATGTCCCTCTGCAGCTTACTGTCTAGGGAAGTGCTGCTCTCCCCTGTCTGCTGTTGATCTGTCAGGTGCGTGCAGGGGCAGCAATGTGGGCTGGCCCCTCTCCTCTCAAACAGTGAGTGACTTCAGCACATTAGACTGTGCCCTGTTGGTTTCATAGGTTTGGGACAGCCTTGCATAGTCATTCTTAGAGCTAACTAGGATAAAATGAGGAACCAATGGAATGATTTTGTGGCTCCTAGACAATCAAAGTTCTTAAGGACAAAACCTTCTAGATGATATGGGGTTTCATGGTGACTTTTTAGATACAATGCCAAAATTAAAATCTATTACAGAAAAACCCACCAAGTTGGATTTCTTTAAAACTATTAACCTTTCTGTGAAAAACATTTTTAACATAATTTTAAAACTTGGAGAAAATATTTTCAAAGCACATCTAATAAAGGGCTGCTATCCAAATATATACACACTAAAAAATCCTCTTAAAACTCAACAGTAATTGCCATCTCTGCCATACAACATACATGCAACCCTTCTCATCACCATCTCTGCTGCCAGGATTCTGTGAACAGCATGGGCCCCTCCCACCACCATCACAGTAGCTGTGACTCAGATAAACCTTACTGGAAAGCCCAGAAAATGGCCCCTCCCCTCACTGCTTCCATGATTGAAGTGAAACATTCAGGAAGACCTAGAGACCAGAGGGAATCCTAGTGACATACTAAGGTCACAACTAGATGGACAAATGGGACTACTGGAATGAAAAGTCCAGAGTAACAATAATAATACAAGCCAACAGGTAGTAACTTAGGTGAACCAGCACTGTGCTTGGGGACAAAGACACATGGAATAGAAGCAGGCAGGTGGGGACAACACTGTACTCTATTTTTCATTGTTGGTTTGTTTAATTTTATATTTATCTTTTTTCTTCCTTTTTCATTTTATTTACTCTTTTATTTTCTCTATATTTTCTAAAGAGCTGGGAAAAACTCCAGCAGCACAAAACTAATCCCTTTCCCCAAACCCAGAGACCAAGTTCATATAATTCCTTGCTCATGCCCTCATTTTTTCTACTGCCCTCTTCTCTACTTTCTCAAAGTTTATGTATCATCCTTTTTCCTCCCACCTTGCTTCTACTTTCTTTGAAGTTATCTTTGTTTTATCCATTATCTTTCCTAAATCTCCCCCACAACAAGGGAATATCACTCTAGCAAGGAGAAACATTTTTAATACAAGTTGGCAATTTGCAGTTGGCCTTATAATATAATTGTAAATTTTGTTCCTAAGGTTTAAGTACAAAATTAATACCTACCACAGTTTGTTGGTTTCTAATCTGTGCTTGATGCTATTGTTATTGCTAATTATACTAATTTAGCTTGGATGTCATTTCTGTCATAATCAGCTGTTTTCACTTTTGTAAAAATACTAGAAAGCTCTGGACCAATAACCTCACCACAGCCCAGCACCAAAGAACTGAAGACTAAGCCACACAGATAGCAACATCTCACTCTTAACTAATTGGGAAGATAGGATCTTGGAGCCAACACAAAACAAGAACCTCCTATGCACTGAAGATATCTCTGAAGAACAGAGTGTTCCTAAAAAAACTTGATATAGTGATACAGCAACCTACTACAAAAATTTACCAGGATCAACAAGGAAAACAAAATAAAAGCTTTTGAAATACAAAATGACAAGATGCACAGGCAAAAATGAAACCTCAGACCTTTAACTATGCATAGCAAGTCTGGGAGACAATGGAATAGAGAAAAGTGGAAGATGCACAGATCAAATTTGTGAAAAGATAGCAATTGGAACAAATCTATGAGGATATAGAGGAAATCAGAACAAAAATAATCTCTCAGGTAAAAAAAGAAATGTCAACATTCATAAAGGAATTGCTCAGATAATACAGAGTAGAGATAGATTTAACAAATAGATGACAATAGGAAGAGAGTAGAAACTGAATAATCAATATAAGAAACATGGAATGTACAAAACAGATTCAGATATCCAGGAAGTAAAAAATTCCATGGAAAGCTAGCAAAACTGCCTGAATGAAACTGAAGACAGACTTTCAGACCTTGAAGACAGGATCACAGCTAGTGATCATGAAAGGAAAGATCTCTTGAATATGAAAAAAGATCAGGACATAAAAAAATGTATTAGCAGCAGGATGATACAAATAAAAATAATATAAGTATAATTAGTGCCATTGAAAAAGCAGGAGTGAACACAAATCACAAAGAAGAAAAAACTATTTGCAAAAGTAATAGCAGAAAATTTCCCAAACATGGGAAAAAATCTGACATGCAGATAAGTGAGGCATACATAAATTCAAATAGCCATAACCAAAATAAATCTACAACCAGACATATAGTACTCAAGATCCCAGAAATTCAATACAAGAATAAAATATTAAAAGCTGTTAGAGAAAGAAATAGAATACCTATAAAGGAAATAATCAAAATCATGGCAGACTTCTCAACACAACCATCAAGTCAAGAAGAACTTGGAGTGAAGTATTTCAAGTCCTGAAAGAAAATAACTTCCAACCCAGATTGATGTACTCTGCAAAACTATCATTCAAAATTAATTGAGAAACAAGATACTTTCATGACAAAGAACAACTAAAAAAATTCATGACCACCAAACCAACACCACAAAGGGTACTGAAAGATATTCTAAACTGGGATGGGGAAAAAGAAAAAAGAAAAGAAAGAAGGGGGGAAAGTATTTAAGATAATTTAAGATATTTGTAATATTTAAGATAATTGTAATACTATTTGTTCATAGAAAGAAACTGTCAGTGCTAATAATGTTTGATCTATTTCACATACCTCTATATTGTAATACAAAGTGCTATTTTGAAGATAATATTATGCACTATAGTGACCATTGTTAATTTCCTATCATCTTGTTTTAAAATCTTATATCGTTTTTTGCTTTTGTTATTTTCTTTTCATTTAATATCTTAAAATAAAAAAGAAAGATATTATATACAGAGTTAAAAATTACCTCACTTCCAAGAACAATAACAGAAAGAAATTACCAGGCAGGGAAAGCAATTAAACAAAGGGGAAAAGCAGAAAAAATCAACAACATGAAATAATATGACAAGCATAAGCCAACACATATCAGTTATAACCATCAACATTAATAGCCTCAACTCATCAAACAAAAGAAACATTGGCAGACTGGATCAAGAAACAAATTACAACAATATACTATATAGAAGAAACACATTTAACTAAAAAAGAAGCTCATGGACTGAGAGTCAAAGGATGGAAAACACAACTTCATGTGACAGGAAACCAGAAGAAAGTAAGGGTAGCCATTCTGTTTGCAGGCAATGTGAACCTGAAATCAAGAATGATCAGAAGAGATAAAAAAGTTCACAACATGCTCACTAGGGGAAACTTTCAAGAGGAAGAGATAATAATCGTAAATATGTATGCATCAAATAAAGGAGCACTGAACTATATAAGACACATATTAAGAGAGGAAATAGGAAGTGCTATAAAAGATATAACTGCATGAATATTTAAGTGTGTAGGATTGATACCATATTTCTAAGTTCTTGTTGGATTGTTGAAAAGATCTATTTGCAGTCTCACTGCTTGAATGTCTACTTTGTATGCACTAATTTTGTAACTTGAACAACTATTTCTAAAAGGACAATTTATTATGTAAATTGAATGTGTACTCAATTTATTGATAAATTACATATCCTTTTTTTGAAATTCTGTAATATTTCTAACTTTTTTCTGTTTTTCCTCTTTAAATAAAAAATTAAAAAAAGTGAAGTAACCCATTTGAGCATAAAAAAGACAAATATTAATAGACATGAAAAACCAAATAATCAAAAGCACAATTGTAATGGGGTAAAGTAATACACTATTGTCACAAAGAGATCAACTAGACATAAAATTAGCAAAGAAATAGCAGAAAATAATTGAGTTGTGAACGAATAGAGTAGAAGACATTTGTACAATGTTTCACCCAGCAAAATCACAATACACATTCTTCTCAGGTGCACATGGAATGTTCTCAGAAACAGACTATATACTAGCACATATAACATGCTTAGGTAAATGTAAAGAAATTGAAATTATTCTATGCATATTATCTGACCATAGTGCAATAAAATTGAAAACTGATGACAAAATAAACCATGAAAACTCTATAAACACATGGAAATTAAATCATATCCTTCTGAAAAACCAATGGGTCACAGATGAAATTAAAGAAGAAATTAAACAATATCCACAAGCAATCAAATATGCAGATAAAACATTCTGGAAACCTGTGGGATGCAACGAAAGCAATCCTAAGAGGAAAATGTATAGTAGTGAGTTCTCATATCAGGAAAACAGAATAAGCATGGAAAAAAAAATGCAGCACCACAAGCTTCCAGAAAAAGAAGAGTCGGTCAAGTACAAAGCTCATGCAAGGGAGGAAATTATAAAGGTCAGAGAAGAAATTAATGCAATTGAGACTAAGAAAACAATACAAATAGTTAATGAATCAAAGAGTTTGTTCTTTGAAAGAATAAATAAAATTAATAAAACCCTAGCCAACAATATCAAAAAAAGGCAAGAAAAAACTCGAATTCATGCAATGAGGGATGAAAAGGATGAAATCACTACAGATTCTGTGGAAATTCAGAAGATCATAAATACCTATTTTGAAAATCCTTACTTGCATAGGATAGAAAACACAGAAGAAATGGACAGATTCCTAGAAATGTATGAATTATCAAAGTTCAATCAGGTAGATATAAAAATTCTGAATAACCAAATATCAGTTAATGAAATTGAAAGCATAAATTTGCCAACAAAGAAAAGCCCAGGTTATCATGGATTCACAGCTGAATTCTACAAGACATTTAGAGAAGATTTAATGCCAATGCTCCTCAAACTTTAATGAAATTAAAAGGGAAGCAATTCTTTCTAACTCACTCCTGGAGGAAAATACTACTCTGGTACCAAAACCAGAGAAAGATCTATCTGATAAAAAGTACCTCAGTCTAACCAGAAAAAAAGAGAATATTTTTTTTTATAAAATCAGCATGGTACTGGCAAAGAAATAGACCTGAGGATCAATGGAACAGATTAGAAGATACAAGCACAACTACAAAAACACTCAGCAACCTGATATTTGACAAAGGGGCTAAATATGTCCACTGGAAGAAGGATAGTCTCTTTAACAAACGGTGTTGGAAAAATTGGCTCTCTACATGCTGAAGACTGAAACTAGATCCAAGCCTATCACCATGCACAAAACTAAAGTCTAAATGGATCAAAGACCTCAATATTAAAACAGAAACACTAAATCTACTAGAAGACAAGGTAGGTAGAAGTCTTGGAATCAAAGGGGTAGGCAGAGAATTCATGAACAAAATACAAACTGCATGGGAAACACTTCAAAGAATCAACAAATGGGATCTTATATTATTGAAAAGTTTCTACACTTCAAAGGAAATCACCAACAGAGTGAAAAGAAAACCCACAGAGTTGGAAAGAATTTTAGCCAGCAACCCCTCAGACAAAGGACTTGTGTCCAGAACATATAAAGAATTGAAAAACATCAAGTTCCCCAAATTCAAAGACCCTCTCCAAAAATGGGCATCTGAGATGAATACACAGTTCTCAAAGAAAGATATACAAATTTAAAATAAATACATCAAGAAATATTCACCATCTCTGGTCTTTCGAGAAATGCAAATTAAAACATTGAGATTCCACCCCACTCCGGAAAGAATAGCTGCCATAAAGAAATCAACTGATAACAAATGTTGATGAGCCTGCAGGGGAAAAAGGAACACTTCTTCACTGTTGGTGGGCACGTAGGCTGGTGCAACCATTATGGAGAATTCTCAGAAGAGTTGGATTGGAAGCCCCATTCAATACAGCTATTCTCCTCCTGGATATGTTCCCAGAAGAACTGAAAAGTTCATATCACAGTGATATATGTGCACCCATGTTCACAGAGGCACAATTTGTGATAGCTAAATCCTGGAAACAACCAAGATGCCCATCTACTGCAGAGTGGATGAAAAAGATGTGACATTTTTATACAATGGAATATTACTCAGCTATAAAAAGGATGATCTTGAGGCCTTCATAGGTAAATGGAGACAACTTGAGACTATCCTCATTAGTGAAATAAATAAGAATCATATTTATAAATATCATATTGTGTCTCTAGTGTAAAAAGTAAATAATAACTACAAGTTTATTAAAACCAAAATATGTAATTGCTATTGTAAAAAAGAGGAAAAGAAAGTGCTCTAAGGGATATAACTGCATGTATGTTTAAGTGTGTAAAATAGATGACTGTATTGCTGAATCTTTGAGCAGAACTGTTTGTAGTCTGACTGTTTGAATGTCTACAATGTACTCTTTAACTTTGTAACTTGAACAAATACATCCAAGATGGCAATATGTAATTTGTAAACTAGTCATTTCTTGGTGGGGTTTTTTCTCATTTTCCTTTTTTTCTTTCTTTTTCTTTCTTTCTTTTAGAATTCTGTATTGTTGCTACCCTTTTTTCTGTTTTGCTTTTTTTTCTTCCCCTTAAATAAAATTTTAAAAATAATTAAAGTACCTGACTCTAGTCTCCATAATGAATATAGATGCAAAAATCCTCAATAAAGCACTAGCAAAAAGAATACAACAACTAGATTATACACCATCACCAAGTGGAATTCATTCTGGGAATGCAGGGATGGTTCAACATATAAAAAACTGATAAACATAATACATCATATGAACAGTACCAAAGACAAAAATCACATGATCATCTCAATTGATGCATAAAAAGCTTTTGATATAGTCCACCACTCATTCATGATACAAACCCTACAGAAAATGGAAATAGACTGTCTTTATCCCAATCTGATAAAAGCTGTCTATGACAAATCAAGACCCAACTTCATACTAAATTCACAAAACTGAAAATTTTCACCCTAAAATCAGGAACAAGAAAATGATGCCCACTATCATTACTCCTATTCAACATAGTTCTGTAACATTAGGCAGAGCAGTTAAACATGAGAGATATAAAAGGAATAAGGAATAAGAAGTTAAGTGATCATGATTTATAGATGATATGACATGGACATAGAACACCCCAAAAACTCTACCAAAAGACTACTAGAGTTAAAAAGCAAATACAGTAACTGGATACAATTTCAATACTCAGAAATCAATTGCATTCCTGTACAAAAACAACAAACTCACTGAGAGATAAATTAGGTAAACAGCACCTTTTGCAAATAACATCCAAAAAAATGAAACACTTAAGAATCAATCTAACAAAGGAAATAAAAGATCTATACATTTAAAATTGTAATATTCTGAAAAAGGAGATCAAAAAGGCACAAAAAATGGGTATATATCCTTTGCTCATGGATAAGAAGAACAAACATTGTGAAAACTGCCACACTCCCACAACTGTTATAAAGATCTAAAGCAATCCCAATCAAAATACCATTAACATAACTCACAGATCTAGAGAAAACATTCCTAAAATTTATTTGGAAATAGAAGAGACCTAGAACAGCAAAGGCGATCCTGGGCAACAAAGGCAAGGCATCCGGCATCACAAACCTCGACTCAAGATTATACTACAAGCTGCTGTGATAAAATTAATATGGTACTGATGAAAAAAACAGACCTGAGGATCAGTGAAACAGATGAGAAGATGCAGAGACAGATACCAACACCTTTGGTCATCTTATCTTTGACAAAGTTGCCAAACATGTTCACTGGAAGAAAGATAGATTCTAATACATTGTGCTGGACAAACTGCTAAGACTGAAACTAGATCATGTCTATCACTATGGCGTAAACTAATGTCAAAATGGATCAAAGATCTAAATATTAAAAGAGAAACTTAAATCTACTGAAAGACAAAGTAGGTAGAAATCTTGAAGACACAGAAGGAAGTAGGCAGGGAGTTCATGAACAAAATCCAAACCACATGGGAAATACTTCAAATAATCAACAAATAGAATCTCATTTTACAAAAGTGTTTTCACATCAAAAGAAGTCACCAACAGAGTTAAAAGAAAACCCACAGAATGGGAAAAAATGACCAAGTGTCCCTCAGATAAAAGATTTCTATCTAGAACATATAAAGAATTGAAGAAAATCAGACCCCCCAAATTGGAACACCCAGTCCAAAAATGGACAGCTGAGATGAATACACACTTCTCAAATGAAGAAGTACAAATGGCAAATAAATATACAAAAAATTGTTCAACATCATTGTCATTTACAAAATTTAAATTAAAGCAACACTGACCATGTCACCCCAGAAAGAATAAATAGCATTAAGAAATCAAGCAATAACAAATGCAGACAAGGCTTTGGAAAAAAGCAAACCCTCTCCACTATTGGTGGGAGTGTACACTGGTACAACTATTGTGGAAATCAGTGTAGAGTTTTTTCAAAAAATCTAGGATTAGAGATCCCATTTAACCCAGCTATTCCCCTTCTGGGTATTTCCCAGAAAAAAAATTACACTACAGTGATATAAATGCACCCATGTTTATAGCAGCTCAATTTACAATAGCTAAGCCTTGGAGATAAACCAAATGTCCATAACAGAGGAATGAATAAAAAAGATGTATTTTTATACAATACTGTATTATTCAGATATACAGAAAGATAATCTTGAGGCTTTTATAGGGAAATGCATGCAACTTGAGACCATACTCATAAGTGAAATAAGTCAAACTCACATATGTAAACACTGTATTGTCTCCCTCGTGTAAAAACTAGAAGAGTAAATAAGATTCAAAATGTACAATAGATATTGTAAAAGGGAAAGAAACTGCATTAAAGATAAAAACAACTAGAATGGGGGAAAGGAGATAATTGTACTACGAATGTCTATTATTTCATTGAAAATAACAGTTTGTGCTTCTATTGTTTGAGTAATTTTTCATGCCTCTATCTTATAATCTGAGAAACTACTTTGAAGATAACAGTAAGTAATATATTAAGCATTGTTAATCTATATCAAAAAGCCTCCTATTCCTTGTTTTGAAATTCTCTATCATTGTTTTTATTGTTTATTTCTCTTTAAAATAAAAAAAAACTCAACAGTAAACAAACAGTCTGATTAGGAGGAAATGAGTGAAAGATCTAAATAGAAATTTCACCAAAGGAGATGTAAAGAGATCAGTTTAGCATATGAAAACATGCTCAACATCATATGTCTTTGGGTAATTATAAATTAAAACGACAATGAAATGACACTACACACCAATTAGAATGGCTTAAATGCATATTACTGACAACATCAAATGCTAGCAATGATGTGGAGCAATTGGAAATCATCCATTGCTGGTGGGATAATAAAATGGTACAGCTACTTTGGAAGGCAGGCTGGCAGTTTCTCACAAAGCTAAACTTAGTCTTACCACATGATTCAACTATACACTTCTTTGTATTTTCCAAATGAGTTGAAATTCTGAACAAATGTTAGTAGCAAATTTATACATAATTGTCAAAATTTGAAAGCAACCAAAATATCCTTCAGTATTTGAAAAAAGAACAGAGTGTGGTTTATCCACCCAATGGAAAATTATTCAACAAAGAAAATGAGGTATTAGGGCTAGGCATGGTGACATATTCTGTAATCTCAGAACTTGGAAGACTGAGGCAGGAGGATCATTGTGAGTTGGCAGCCAGCGTAGGCTGTATAGTGAGTTGAAGACCACTCTGCACTACATAGACCCTGTCTCAAAAATAAAACAGCTTCTAAGCAACAGAAATACATGGAGAAAACTTAAAATGCATGTCCCTGCATGAAAGAATGCAGCCTGAAAAATGTAAATACAGTGTATTTCTAACTATATCACTTACTAAAGAAGACAAAACTATAGAAAAGGTAGAAAAATCAGAGGTTGCAAAAAAACTAGGAGGGAGAGAAAGGCATGAATCGGTGGAAAACATGGGATTTTGAGGGGCTCTAAAGTGATTTTTTGTGATGCTATATTAGTGACTGCATGGCATTAAACATTTACCAAAACCCATAGAATTTTAAAATACAAAAGTGAACCTTAACAAAAAATATAGACTTTAGTGAATAATCATATATAATTATTTGTTCACCAACTGAAACAAATATAACACATTAGTTCAAGATGTTAATTTTAGAGGAAACTGTGTGAGAGGGGAGAGAATATATGGATACACTGTTACTCACTTAATTTATTCTGTGAACTTAAACCTGATTCACTAAGCATGGTGACACATACCTATAGTGCCAGCTTCTCCAGAGACTGAGGAAAGAGGATTGTGTGTATGAAGCTAGTCTGCAAAACTTAGCAAGATCCTGTCTCAAAATAAAATATAATAAAATAGAGGGTTGAGGATGTCACTCAATGTCCCATGATAGGGAGGGGATACCTAGTATGCATGAGGCCCTGGATTTGATCTCCAGTACTGAAAAAAAAAACTTTTTTAAAAACAGTCTATTTGTCTCAAAAAGCTGAGAGAACTTATGATAAATCATTCTGGAAGGTACAAGATGGAAGATAAAAGTAAGGCAGAAAAGTTCCTGGCATAGCATGAGACATGGAGGTTGATGGTTAAACACACAAGTAAGCTCCTTTGCTTAAAACCCACAGCGTGTGCTGAGCTCCATGACTGTCTTAACCATCTGCACTTCAGCATTTACACAGCAGCTAAATCCCACCAGGATAATCTCAGACAGATAGATATAGGAAACCCTCTACCCTCACAGCTCCTCCTTTCTCCTACTCAGTTTTTTAAACAAATTTCCCCCAGTAATTCCATTTTGTTTGTAGACTGCAATGGTTTGAATGTTTGTGTCTCCTCCAAATTTGACTTTGGAATGTAAACCTCAATGTGATAGTAGGAAGAGGTAGGGCCTTAAGGAGATGAGTAAATCATGATGGTTCTACCCTCACAAATGGGATAATGGCCCTTATAGGGGCTAAACTCACAGATGGGATAATAGCCTTCCAACATGTGAAGATGTAACATTCAAATATCCATCTTGGAAGCAGAGATTGGTCCACGCTAGACATCAAACTTAATAATGCTTTATTCTTGGACTTCTTACCTTCATAACTGTGGGCAATATATTCACTGATTGATTGATTGTTGCAATGCTGAGGACAAACCTACTTTCTTGAGCATGCTAGGTATATGTTCTACTACTGATATGCTGATTACATTTCATATTAAGATGAGATCTTGCTAAACTGACCACGTTGGTCTTGAATTCTTGGGCTCAAAGAATCCTACCAACCTCCCAAGTAGCTTGGAACTATGGGTCCACACCACCACCCCCAGCTTATTCTGTGTTATTTTGTTACAGCAGCACCAATGCATTAAGAAATAACCTCACTAAAAAGAAGGAGGAGAGGAAGGAATGGAAAGGAAAAGTGGGAAGAAGAAACACAAGGCAATTCTTTTACTAGAAGGAAAATAATTATTGAATGTGAGGCTGAGGAAGGAGGATTGGCAGAAGTTCAAGGCAGGCCTAGGCCACATAATGTGTTTAAGGCAGTCTGAACTATATAGCAAGACCATGTCTCAACACCCACTCCAAAAAAGAAAAGAAAGACAGAAAGACAGACAGACAGAAAGAAATAAAAGAGAAAATAACTAATGAAGTAACTAAAATTTATTTTACAACCAATTTTGGTTGAGTATATCCATTCTACTATCAAGGCATGGTATATTCATGTCTCTTGATTCATATAACCTTCTATCTCATTGGAAAAGACATGGAAAATACATCATGCTACAGTTTTAGCAACTAGTGCTATGTATTCTTTCTATTTGATCTATTTATAATAACCTGGGGACACTTGAAGTAACATATTAAGAATAAATTAGACTGTTGGGAGAATTCTAGGCACTAGTGAATGATGAAGCCAGTGGGAAAAATTTTCCCTAGACTTTGTGCTCAATCTTATTTTCTGAGCAACAAGAAACTTAGGGACACAAAGAGCAGTGTGGATAGGTCAGCTTCAAGGGATTCTCCTGCAGTAGTTTGTTGTCATAATTCTAACAGCTGGGTTAGAAGAGAGACAAGTTGCATAGGTCAAATAAGAGACATCAGGACTTAGCTCAGTCCCATAGCCTTCAGATAATTGGCATGATTCCCAATCAAGATCATAGTTGTAGCCAGAGGTAATGCGAAGTGTTAGCAGAGGGAGAATACTTAGTTCCTCACTGTTTTCATTTATTCTTTCTTCTCCATTCTTTTTTGTTTATTTGTTTTTTGAGACAGGGCCTCACTAAGCAGTTCAGCCTTGAATTCACTATGTAGCTTAGGCTCATCTCAAACTTGTGATCCTCCTACCTTATCCTCCTAAATGCTGGTATTACAAGGGTGCAAAACCACACCTTTAATGCCCTTCCCATGCTTTAATTTGCACTGGAGATTTTTTCAAATATTAAACGTGATCAAATCTTCCTTAGAATACAGCATGCTGAATAACATCCTTTTTTTGCCAACACAGCTTCAAGACAATTCCCTTCATTCTTCCCCTTCCAACTAGAATGTTTCTGGACAACTATACTCTACCTGGACATTATGGAACTATCACAGGCTAAAGGATAGAACCTATTTCATTGATTGCAAAGGAATAAAATTCTCTCTACTGTGGCTTGTGAAGAATGGGGTGGAGAGAAGGAGGTGATAATTGCCCTACTCCTTAATGCACTTAGTGTAGTTTATTCCTTACTCTAAAAGAATCACAGTTTCAATTTTCCTCATAAGAAGGCACCTCTCCTGTATTCTGAGACATTTGGGACCTACTTAGAGTAACCTGAGGAAGCACCTGGCACATATTAGATGTTCCCAGAAAGCAAAGTAAAACTGAAAATCAAGGCTCACTCTTTGCCAAGCTACTTGCCAGGGTTGCAGACCAAGGGTTGCAGAGTATCTTGCCCCTGTGTTGAGTCAGTAATCAGTGTTTCTTAAAGTGTAGTTAGAGGATTCACAACATCAATATCACTTGAAACGCTTGTGAAAAATATACATTCCTGGTGCTGGGATTGTACCTCAGTGATAAAATGCATGCCTAGTGTGCACAAGGCCTTGAGTTCCAGCCTCATTACCACAAAAATAAATACACAAAAATGCAGATTCTTAGAGTCCACAGCAAACTTAGCAAATGTGAAGTTTGAAGAAGACTTTGGAAGTGAAGATTATGCTGTGGGTTTTGAAAGGTAGTGAGGGCATGGAATCCAAGCTGGTCAGATCCCTGGCCTTCTGCATCTACTCTAAGGACAGTCCTGTCTACAACTACTAGAGAGGAAATGCTCTAAAACAATTGGATTGTCTTTATAAGACTTCCTGTTTTGATTGTTAAGAGACAAGCTATTCCATCCTCTGAGTCTGATCAGGTAATGTATCACTTCTGCAAATGATGGGCACTCTGTCTGCCCCCCCAAACAATTTCAGACTCTTTTATCCTCAAACAAAGTCTTGGCACACCTGTTAACTGGTCTGTCTTTCTCCTGCAAAGACTTCTACCCCTATATCTCAGTAGAACTGTGTGGCCTGGACATAATAGAGACATAATAAGACAGGCTTAATTTAGCTCATGGTTTCAAGGGATTCAGTCAGTTGGCAGCAAGGCAAGAACATCATGGTGAGAAGGGCATAGTGTAGCAAAAATGCTTAGTTCATGGCACTTGGGAAGCAGAGCAGAGGAATAGCACCAGAGAAGACAAGGCAATGGTTCAGATACAGAACCCAAGTTTTTGCCACAATATCCCACCAATACAGACCCACAAGTATACTTTAATCTCTGGGTGGCTCCCAAGCCAATCAAGTTGACACAGGTAACCTTAATTCTCAACAGAGTCCCAGTACTGGAACCTGTTTTGTGGGCCCATCAAGAAAAATTTGATATGAAGCCACTGCTACTGGTACTGCCTGGACCAGTCCCCTCCTCCCTGGGCACTGGTATTTCAGAGGTAGAAAACACAGAGCCTGTCTAGTTTTTCTCAGATTTTTGAAGTCTGTAAAGCTGTGTGGACTCACTCACATTGTAAGACAGTTTATACACATAAGGTGTTATTATCTCACTATTAAATAAATGGTACAATTAAGTTTTATTTGAAAAATGTCTTAGCTTCCTTTACACTGCTGGAAGTTCTCAAACAAGGGGCCATACTTCATTTTTAGTGCCTCTTGAATGAACAGTTCACTCAGCTGCCTTTCTCCAAGCAGATCCTTCAAGCCTTGCAGTTCTTGTCACCTCCTGCATTCTGGTGGAGGCTAAGCAACTAAAAGCAGCCAGTCTTCTTTTTTTTACTTGATAGAGCTGAGAGATCTGGCACTTGATTGCATTGCCAATTGATAGGTTGTAGAACATGTCAGCTTGGCATAGTACTAAGTTCTTCTGGGTGGAAACATCAGAACACAACAGGAGCTTCCTAGTCAACTTCACATCTCTTTAACCCAGGACTCTAGTCTCACATGATCAGGGCTACCAGGTATGAGTGGACAGGTTGCTCAATTCATGGAATTCAGTTGAAAAAGCAATCAGAAACCGAAATCTAGCCTAAGTTCCATTTGCCAGGCTGAGAGTCCTGGGAGGTTTGTATCAGCCTTAGGGAAGGGATACCCTTTTTCTCACTTAAAGGAAGAAGTATTTCTAATTTTGTTTAATGAAATCTATTTAATTCTAATGGTAGAGGTTACCTATAGCCCTGATGAAAGGCATGTGTGTCAGAGGACTGGGCTGCTGTTTATGATGCAATCTGCATAGTAAAATAATATGCAGAGGAAGTAGAGACTCACTGTAGCATGAAATAGCTGTACAACACTAATGGCTCTTTTGTTCATATCTCAAGGCCCCCATTTCCTCACCCGGAAATGGGAGAGTTGGAGGTACTGGTTTTTGAGCAAAGCTGACGAGTCACACAATCCAGAGGACAACATTCACACTGATCCTGAAGGAATTTGCTTACTAGACGTGTGGGCCTGATTGGATGTTTATGGGGCTAACTTGTCCCTTGTTAATATGTTTAAGCTGAATGCTGCTGCTGTTTTCAAGTTCTCTCCCACATCTAGAAGCCAGTTTACTTGTTTCCTACTTTCTTTGTACACAGTACCCATCCCTCCTATGCCCCCACTGTATACTCTGTTGTGTTGTACATAAACTCATAATAGTTTCACTAGTTTACATCCCTTACACCATAATTTCTTCAAAGTCAGGATGGGTGGTTTTTTCCTATCCATCTCTGTCTATTGGCCCTCTGCCCATCCCCCCACCCTTACAGTCCATGTGACTTCTTTAGCCAATTAGAGGCTTTTAAGACTGTTTGGCCTCTCTGTCCCTCTCTTAAAATGTGACTGTGAAGGAAAATATTGGGGTGAGAGTGGAAGTTGGCTGGGAGACTGCTAGGAATCATCCATTTCCCATCTATTCCTATTTGGCTCCAGAAGGTCTAGTACTGATGCTCCTTTGCTACAGAGGTGGTGGGGGTGGAAGCATTGAAATTAGTTGATATTTAAAATCTTTTCTGTTTCCAGCTTCCTATGAAAACATCCTAGTTGCCCTTAGTAACCAGCTATGCATAAATTTATGAATGCCTCTAACCCTTTTAAAAAGGTATTTATACATACTTTCAGTTTATACTAACTCTTGAGGATAATGAATTCCGTGTATTTGTCTCCTGTTGAATGATTTGTAAATCATTCTGATTTGCAGTTTTCTAACCTTACTTTCTTCAAAGCCTCAAGTGGGTTTTAATTGAGTCTCCTAGATTTTTGTGAGGATGCCTGCATTTCCTATTTTTATGGGCCTTCCTTAGCTCCACTGAGTCTGCCTGCGTACAAAATTCTGAGACAGGTGATCTTTATGAAAGTGGAAAAATAAGCCTTTCCTGAACAGACCTAGTATTTAGTTCACTGCCTTGATCACAGAGGTAGGGGCTGTCTGACTTTTGAAAAATCTTCTATGGAAGAGTATTTTTCTCAGCCACTTGCAGCCTTCCCTCCTCAACATCATCCCTCTTAGCCAATGTTGAAGTGGGCTTTGAAAAGTAGAAAACATGCTCCAGACAATCTGGATACCTTTTCTGGATCTTGGAAGGGTCTTTGGCTGCATTGCAAGAGCTTACAATTCTTGCGGAGGTGGTGTTTTCTCCTTGGATCTTAGAGAAGCATGGAGCCTGGGGGATAGCAAGATTATCCACCATCTGGAAAAGATTTCCCTATTAGAATTTGCACAGTTAACAGATCTACTAGAAAGGAAAAAATGCTCTGCAGAAAGGAGAACTAGGTTGGTATGCAAAGGACTGGTTCCTGGTGCTTGGAAATACTGTTGGATTGCTTATATGGCTCTTTTTTTAAAAAAAGAGCACTATTTATTTATTTATTTATTTATTTATTCATTCATTCATTTAGATATCAGGGATGGAACTCACCACCTTGTGCTTGCCAGACGGGTGCTGTGCTGCTGAGCTATAACCCAGGTCCTAGATGGCTCTTGATTACATCACATTTTCACCTTTCTTATAAGCAAGTATAAAGATAAGTGATACAGTAAAAATATATGGCTATTTATAGTCCCTACCTCCTTCTAAAGAAAATAACTGCTGGCTTATGGAAAAAAAGTTTCTAATTCTGCTGAGGACTTGGTGGATTGGCTTGCTAAATGCTCTCATAGAGGGAGACAAAATTGATGCAGGGGCAGAAACACAATTTAGGGTAAAGGATGGTAAACTGACCAGAGAGGGGAGAAGAGGAAGAAGAATATAAGCAGCAGAAAGCTAAAAGTCTCTATGCTGTGATTCCTTCTTAGTATTTTCTCCAAATATCAGTAAAATGTATCTGCACTTACTGAATACTGGATATGAGCAGATTTCTTTTGGAAATCAAAGAAGGTACTGCAGATGTAGCTCAATGGTAGAGTACTTATCTCACATGGGCAAGGCTCTGGGTTAGATCCACAACCCTGGAAAAAAAAGAAAAGATAGGATTAAGATTGTGCCCAGTGAAAAAAGGGAAAAAAACAAACAAACAAAAGCACAATGCCTGCTAATTCAAAAGCATAGGGAAAGAAGTCTTTCAGAAAGGCAGATTTACTGTCTTAATAAGCTTCCCATTTATAGCTTTCCTTCCATAGAGTTGGTCAAATATCCCTAATTTGAAATTCCTGATAAAAGAGTAAAAGAGCCTGGGATACCATTCTAGAAAAACACCTGTGCACACATGCGTGTGTACACACACACACACCTGGAAGTCTGCTTAAAGAGCAATGGGAATATATCAAGCAAAAAATCCTATAACACTATTCTCTTGCACAAAGGTGCACCGTAACCTTCATTTTCCTGACTAAAAGAAGTAATTCAAGATATTTTTTGCCATAATAAAAATAAAATAAAACAAGTGAAAATCTGTGAGTGGAAGCAACATGTAGATTTGAGTACAATAATTTTTTTAAATGCCACTTCACAAGCCCCTTGGATCCTCTCAATAAAGCCCACACAGTATTTTTGTTTCATTATATGTCATTTTCATTTTTTTTTTGTGGTACAGGGGACAAAACCTGAGGCTTCACTCATTCTAGCCAAACTTTACCACTGAGCCATATTTCCAACCTGCTTTTTAAATTTTGAGGCATGTCTACCTTGGATCCACTCTTTCACCTACAGATTTGACTAGTGGAGGGAACAAGGAGAAGCTAAATAAATCAGTATTCATGAGGAGACTACCATCCTGCTGTGTGGAAAAAATAGTCCATTATGTACAGGCAAATCTGATGCTGCTCAGAGTTTAGAACCTGATTCCAGTGGTCCTTTTTTCTTGAATACTGTGAATCAAATGCCCTGGTGCCATTCTTCATGCCAAGGCCAAGGTGTTAAAATTAAGTCAAAGTGCATGCCTATTACAGAATTCAAAGGAGGACAGTCTTAAACAGGAAGGGCCCAGTAATAGGTTTAGCTACTTGCCTTTCCTTCCTGTATTCCACTCTTCATTTGCCTCCCCTCCTTCTCCACATACTTTCTCTAGAATCCTGAGCACAGATGGGAGCTGCCACCCCAAAATCTGGCCTCTGAAAATCCATTGTTTCTCTATATAATCCTGCCAGTTTTGGACAAATTCCATAATTCAGCAGTGATAAGGTTGGAATAAGAAATTAAATGAAAATACATAGAAATGGAGGGTTTGATAGCATTCACATCTATTTGGAACTTACATCCACCCAACCCCATTCCTTCCCCTCACTGCAATCTTACTTTGATTTTCTTGTTGTTGTTGTTGTTATTTTTCTTTTGTCTTTTTGGGACAGGGTCTCTCTATGTAGTTCAGGCAGGACTTGAACTCACTTTGTAGCCCAGGCTCATCTCGAAATTGCAACAATCCTGCCTCAGCCTCCTGGGTGCTGGGATTACTGGCGTGAGAAACCATGCCTGGCTGCAATTTTACTTTGAACAAAGGCTGACTACTTAGCCATACTTCTGGCCCAAAAGACCTTTCAATTTGTGCAGCAGTCATTACATGGTGAAGAGAAGATACCCACACAGAAAAGAGGTAAGATATATGTACTTTCTAATCAAATGTTCCAACTACTTCCAAAAAAAAAAAAAAAACCATAGTAACTTGTAATATTGCCACCAGTTAAACCAGGAAACAGTTTTCATTCTGAGAATTAAGGTCCCACTTAATTCAAATGTTTCACTCTATTCCCCCTTTTTGTGGGCAATCTTATTTGCCCTTGGATTGGCTGATAGTTGGACATCATCATGGTTTCTTGGTCAGTTTTTGGTTTTGAGCTTTTCTTCTGTTAGAAGGTTTAATCTGTTTAGAAAAAGTTTATTTTTTGGTATTTGAAATAGCCTTGCTAATTTCCTCTGGGAAATAGGTGTTGTTTCATATATGAAAGCTTTAAAGAAAGCTTTTATTAGATCCAGCCTTGGGCCACTCCTGGAACTATTTTTTCACCTGGACTCTCACTGTTTACTGCCACAAATACAGACAGGAAACATCACTTTGAATTGAAATATGAAGGCCTCTTGCCCATCATCAAAAGTGCTAAATCCTATTTTCTGGGAACTAATACCCGCTTAGTAGATATTGGTACTTAGTAGGATTGCAATATTGAGACATGCACACAAGATGCAAAAATGTTGTTGGCCTATGGAAAAAAGCTAACCTAGAGTGCTAGGTTTGTGTATTGCTAAAGAAGGTACCAATTGCTCTCTGCCTACACTAGGGAAACCCAATTTGTAGTTATGATTCAAAAATGAACCATGCAGAGCTGAGACTTGTCAAAAAAATAGTGTGTAACAACCCACAATCATTGAGAAAGAGCAAAGCCAAAGTGTCTTTTCAGTGAATCTCTTAGAAAGGCGTAGATAGATCTGTGTCAAAAAAAGGCGTAGATAGATCTGTGTCAAAAAAATCAGTCCTTTATTATGAATTAGATAATGGTATAACTGGCCAGCAAGGAAGACAATATAACACAATAGATGCTTGGGCTTGATGTGAAAGGGTCTGTATTGAAAACTCCTTGGAAATATTTACAAAGATTTCTTTTTGGACATCAAAAAAGAGGTAGGGTTGGGTCTATCTTTTTTAACTTACTCAAACTCTGAGTCCATATTTTGCTGTTTAGTAAAATTAATATTACCCATTAGAAATGTCAAATAAGATAGTTCATTTAAATATTTAATATAGTTATTGGCATATTAACACAAGTTGTTAGTATTTTCAAGGTTTAAAGAACTCATGAGTCATAGCAGATTTGACTATGGGAGTCATATTTTCAAATTAGATCTGGGAGGGTATTAATCAGTGTTCACCCAAGACAAGAACTAATTGGATACAAATATAAATGATAGACAATGGATTGATACAGATATAGGTATAGATAATGTGGTTCTTGAAGCACTGTCATCTCTCAATCTTGTTAAAAATGCAGACACATAGGCTCTACCTCAACAGAACTAAATAAGAATCTATAGAAATGAGGCCTAAAAAATTGTCTACTTTTTTGTTTAGTTTTGTTTTGCTTTTTCAGAACTGAGAATGGAATTCAGTGTTTTCTGCATGTGAGACAAATGTCCTACCACATAGCTACACTTCCAGGCCCAAAACTATGTTTTAACAAGTACATTAAAAGTTAAGAAACATTACATTACAACTAGACTCCCTTCTCTTTAAAGATCTTAGTCACTTTTCTCAACTCAGACACCATATCCGACATCTTCAATTTAAAGGAGGAGAGTTTTATTTTGGGTCATGGTTTGTAGAGGTTTCATTACATAGTTGGCTGACTCTGAAGTAAAATTCTATGGCACAGGGACATAGCAAAGGACAGTCACTCATGGCATAGTGTCCAGGAAGAAGAGAGCATCATTGGAGGAGCCAGGTAGCAAGATATACCTGCCAGGCTACATCCCCTAGTAACCTACCTCTTCCAACCAAACCTCATCTGCTAAAACCAAGGCAGCTATAACTATCCCATAATCCAACCACCTTCCAAAGGTCCCACCTATGGTTTTATGAGACTTTAGGGGGACATCTAAATATAAACAATAACAGGGTGTAATAAAATGAGGCCTGAAAAAGTAATAGCATGATCCTTTACACCAGTAATTTGGTACTCTGAAGCTTATGTGTTTGACTCTATCATTTTTCTGTGAGCTTTTTCATGCTTACAGTCACTTTGCTGGCCATTTATTTGGAGGCATTCTGCCAGGAGTTACTACTGAGTATACCAGATGGTCCAACTTCCCATCAGCCACTAAGCTGTGCAACCACCATTCTCACTCCCAGTCTCCACAAAGGATTTCTGACCCGGCTAGGGTAGGGTATTGGAATTGGCCCTGGAGGAAGAAAGAGAGTTGAAATAAGCATTGAATAAGAGATGATAAAAGAAACATATCCAACTTCATGACTCAATATAAAAATTTGCACACACACACACACACACACACACACACACAATTTGTCCATTAAATCAAACTGAATGGACTGGTTGGTGATTCTGGTCCCTCCCGCACATATTTCAGGTATAACCCTCTTATGAGCATACATTCTGTCTCTTGCCTTTTTGAGAAGGTCCAATTTGAGAGAGCTGGAAATGCCTAAGTTTGAGATTATCTTTTTTATTGCCTCATGCAAAAGTTCAGAAACGTGATGAGCTTGACAAATCACAGCAGTTAACTATGGCTATATTGTGGGGCATGTGGGAAGTGTTAGAGTGGGATGGGAGTTGTGGCATATGGCTGGAGATGCAGAAGCTGGGTTTTGTGTGGAGGATCTTGGATGCTTAGTAGGCCGGACTCTACTCAGTAGGCAATAAACCTCTACTGATGTGTTTTAAGCAAAGGAATGTCATGATCACTTTCCCATTTATAATGATCACCCTGTATGCAGAGTGGAGATTGAGTGAGAAAAGGCAAAAATGAGAACAGAGAGATGAGTTAGGAAGCTCATGTGATAAAGGAACTCAGATGAAAAATGTTGGTCATCTGTACTAGGGTAGTGACTATGGAGGTAAAGAGAAGTAGGTGACTTTCAGAGATATAAAGAAGTTAGAATTAGCAATAATAATTATTAGTTGACCTTGAGAGGTAAAAGGGAAGTATCAATAATGTCTTTCTTCCAGGGTCAAGGATTTAGCTCAGTGGCATAAGTGCTTGCCTGGCAAGTGTGTGGTCATGAGTTTGATCCCCGGTACAAAAAAAAAAAATGTCTTCCAGGGAAGAATAGTGATTACCATTCTTAGGTAATCACTAAGGAAAGGGGGAATAGAGTGAAGTTAGATAATGTGTACCCAAATACAGCTAGATAAGAGGAATAAATTCTAGTGTTTCTTACTACAGTGGCAGGCCAGCATTCAAATAAGATATGTGTTTTATGAATAACTAGAAGACAGGAGCTTTGGAAGGTTCCATACATAAAGTATTGATACAAAGAGAGAAACATTAATTACTCTGATTGGCTCAGTATACACAATATGCAGGTTCTGAAATATTATACTGTAACCCATAAATATATACAATTATTATGTGCTAATCAAAGATGCTTAAGGAGATGGAAATATGAACTATCCTAATTCAATCATTACACATTGTTTACATGTATTGAACCATCACATTGTACCCATAAATATGTACAATTAAAAATAATAATAAACACTGGTTATGGTGGCAAACACCTGTAATCCCAACACTCGGGAGGCTTAGATAGGAGGAGGTTAAGGCCATCAAGGACAGCTTAAACTACACAGTGAGACACTGTCTCCAAAAAACCAAAACCAGCTAAATAAATAAATAAAATAGTATCTTCCAGGTTTAAAGAGTTACAATAAGAAGGGAATTATAAAAAGACAGTGAGTACTAAGGAGGTGCCAGCATTATAAACCTATTTCTTCCACTTTCTGCATGAAAATTGATTCTATCCCATGTCCTAAGACCTTGAGAACTCTACTTTCTTTCTAATTTACTCTAGGGTATTA
>PVLA01015588.1:0-24555 GCA_004027455.1 Hydrochoerus hydrochaeris
AAAACAGAAGATGTTCATTGCCACAAGATCTGCGAGAAGGGGAACTGCTTCAGGATGATGCATAGAACTTCGCTGACTGTGGGAATGTTCTGTATCTTTGCTGTACTGTAATCCTTAGCATTGACATGTGGCCAGTGGGACTGAAAAGATGGAATTTTATTTTATTAAACTTTATTTAATTTATATTTAAACAGCTACACCTAGTTTTTGGCTATTATACTGGACTGTGCATTTCTAAATTACATACATAGTTAGAAGGACAGTGATCTCCCATGCATAGTAATAGATACAAGAAAAAATGAAGGGCAAAAAAGTGCTAAATATGTGGGCAACTGTAAGTGAACATGCTTGCCATGATAGATTAATACTTTGTGGGGTTTGAAAGTAAAAGGAAGTAAAATGCATGATATTGGAAGCATGAGGTAGGAGAATGCTGAGGTAAATGAAAATGTTCTGTGGTTTTTGAACTGGCTGGGGGAGGGTAATACTATTCATTAGAATTAGTTTTTATAAGTTAATGGCTTTTGGAGAACTTCTAGGATAAACACTACAAAAAGGAAAACAAGCGTATAAGTTTCTGAGACCTAAAAAAGAGGTTAATAATGAATAAATAAGCTGTGTTATGCCTTTTTGCTGAGATGTGTGCAGTGTAAACCAGGAGTAATAACCAAAATCTCTTAGAATTGATGAAAGAAATTTCCATGACCAGAGACACTGATGTGATTGATTTGTGCATATCAAAGTGATACTGTTAAGGTGTTGTGTCCTGGCCTATAGTGTTTTTCTTTCTTATTCCTATGTAAAATGTTGCAGTCTATAGGTGTTGAGTATTGATGTAATGATATTTATAAGCCTAATAAGCAAAGCACAAGCAACCCCCTATGTAGTGGTTGGAAAAGATACATCTAAAGCATAAAGGTAGAGAAATTTGAAAGAAATGGATGGAAAAATACTATCACACAAAGCTGGGTGTGGTGGTGCCAGCCTGTAATCCGAGTTACTCAGGAGGATAAGGAAGAAAGATTGAAGCCAACCCAGGCGATATAGCAGGACTCTCTCTCGAAATAAAAATAAAAAGCCCAGGGATATAGTCCAGTAGCCAACAATGTGTGTAGCATGTGTGAAGCTTTGGATTTGATTCACGGAACCATGAAACAAAAACAACAAAATAAAATAAAACAACTCCTCCAATTACACCATACAAACATGAATCAAAGAGGTTCCCATATTTGGCAAAGAAGACTTATAGGCAATAAACATTCCTAGAGATAAAGGGGCCTTTCCTTAAAAAGAAGATACAACAATTCTAAATTCATATGCAACCTAATAGCGGGACTTCTAAATATATAGTGACAAAACTGAGATCAAAACAAAAAATCTCTCTCATAAGCGATCTTAATGTGTCTGTTACATAATTAACAAAATGAGATGAAAACAGCAGTGAGAATATTCGATCAATATGATTAAAACATCTGATCTCCCAATCATATACAGATCACCTCATGCAGCATCTATGCAGTACACAGCAAGCATTATAAACAGACATGGTGAAAGAATGTAATCCAGAAATAAACACACTGGCATTCAGAAGACAGTAGCCACAGTACTAATGGCAGGGGTTGCAATCATTTCTTTAAAGACTTCCAAAAGCTTCTTCCTGGAACAGTGAAATCACACAATTTCTTCCACTTCGATATTCTGTGTCTGGTTGCAAGCTCTGACCTGCTCCCTGTTCAGAATCCTGATCTCTTACAAGTCATTAGTCTTCTGAGTCTCATCAGTCTCCTCTCCTAATGGGGCTCAGGACTTGTTTATGGGCCTTGCAGGTGCTGATTGAATGCTTATCTGGTGGCTGTCACCTGACCCAGATTCCTCTTCATGCTCCTCCCCCCAAAGCAGTTTATGGTATCTATGTGGAATTAACCCATTCTCCCCCACCAAATACCAGTTGACGCAATGCACTGGCCTGGTCCTTTGGACAATGTGCTGTGGGCACCAGGCCGAATGTGTCCATTGTGCATCTGCTGCTGGTCAGTTCCCCCAGTGCCGTCCAGCCCCTGAGCGTGGCCAGTCGTAGGGCAGAGAATTAGCCTTGCTGCCTCTCCTGCTATATGTGCCTGCACAAATCATGAGAAATGACAGCATCCTATGGTCCTGCAGGATACAGGAAGCAGAAATTGAACTGATTATCAAATAGTGCTCACTTCTTTGACTGTTGAACTACAGACTGACTCTTGGATCTACATTCAGTTGGGTTTCCCATTACTCAGCTTCCAGAGGCTGGACCATGGAATTAGCGGCCAGAGAGAGTTTCAAGCTGCAGAACAGAGTCCTGAAGATGACTGCCTATGCTTACACAGAGCACACCAGAAAGCTAGATCTGAGGTTGAGCTAGGGTTCTTCCCGGGCCACAGGAGGAGGAGGAGGAGGAGGAGGAGGAGGAGACTATGACTTTCTTCCTGGATGCAGGGCCACAGTCAGAGGAAGGGGCAGAGACACTACCCTGGGATACTCTCCCCAGTGTATGCCGAGTGTCAGAACTTTCTGTATTCTGGGCAAGAGAAGCAGTGTGGCAAGGAAAAGGACAACTTTCTCCTCCCTTTGCATTAGAACTAAGAAGTTTCACCAGATCCCTGGGTCGTGATGAGAGGCGCTCCACTAGAACAGTGAAAATACATTACTTGAACCACTCAGTACCCAACCCAATTGAGCGCTGGGTCTGTTTGTTTTTGTCACAGTATAGAAGGCCAAGACATCTGAACCTGGGGTCTGGGACCAGGCAGAATTGGGTTCCTGTTACCACCTCTCCCTTACTAGCACAGGGTCAAGAGCAACTTTCTAAATGAGTCCAAACCTTGGATTTCTCATGCATGAAATTGGAGTTCTCTTAGAATTAAACTTATTTAATCAACAGTATTTAGCAAGATGCCTAGATTATTGAGAAAATAACAAAAAATATTTATAAACAACAGCAACTCATGCTGTTTGGGGGTTTGGGTTTCTACAGAGGTCTCAGTCAGGGCAGTCTTGCCTAGAATGGGCTCAAATACAATAAATGTACTGGGTCCCCAACCCCCTCACCCCAAGGAGCTGAGGCACTTGTTGATGGAAGACAGGAGACTCAAGGCCAGGCCAGTGACTCAGAAATGAGTGGGTAAAAATGTCAAATATGATCATGGATAAATATCACTGTGTGATGCTAGACCATCAGTATCCATGATAGGCAATTAGATGACAGAGAGTCATTCTCAGGTCTCTTCCCAGGGATGGGCCCAAGGTCTTAGGCTGGTTTCTTAATGAATTGTCCTCCTGGTCTTGTGCCTAGAAAATGGGGTGGATCCCCCTGCCACACCAGCTGTCTGGTCACCTCAGCTGTCTCTACATAGGCCAGTGTTCTCTCTGTCCACTGCAGCACTCAGTGCTGGTCAGTCAGCCCTGCTCCCTGGGATTGGTGTCCCTGCCTCATCCCCCTACAACACTGTAGCCTCTGAGGACAGGTTCCTGCCTGACATGCTTGTCATTGTCCACTGCCCCAAGCAGTTCTCTGAGCACCTGACACTCAGTGTTCATGGAAGGGATGGCCAACCCCCAGTAAGATCCTAACTAGCTCTACAATGATTTGGGGGTGGGTCAAAGGAGACCAACGGTTCTTAGCTCTGGATTATCTTCGAACCTCCTCAGAGGCTTTTCTTGATCCCTTCTAAATTTGAGTTCATAGAGAAGGTACAGCTCGATTGAGAGCCATTGAGCTCCAGGGACTGTGTCCTTCTCAGTTTTTCATCCTTTGCTGTGTACTGAGTCACCTTCAGATTGTGGCTCAGGAGGGCTGGCTGGTGCTTTGGCTTTTCCTTTCTGATCAGCTCCTGGAGTCATGGATGCTGCTGGTCTGAGGAAAGCACTCTGAGTGCCATGGCCTGAGGCATTAATTATCAGACTTGGCATCTCATTGCCATGACCGATGTGGTTCTTGATGTTCTGTATGGTGTCGGGGGCAGTCAGCAGAACCATGAGAGGATGGTAAATAAAGAGAAGAGACAAAAGCTGGGGTCAGGTGGAGCCCTCTCTCCTAATGGGAGGAAAGGAACTGCCCCCTCACTGTAGGGGCGTTTATTTACACATTTGGCAATTTAATATCACTTGATACCCTGTTTCCTAATAATCTGTGTATATGGCAACTTAAGGGCTTGATGTTTGGGGGCCTGGAGTTACTTGTTTTTGTGGCTCACCAAGGGTGGTCTTTGTTCTTGGAACTGGCTGGCCAACCCCCACAGGTGTGGTCAACTTCCAGCTTCTTTGGTTCCCAACATCTCCTCTCCTTTGACCTCACTGCGTGCTTGTGAGGCTGTCCCTGCATCATCCTGTGAGAGGGCTGGGACTCAGACTGAGGTCTCCTAACTCCATCCTGAGTGAAGGTAGCAATGGAGTCTAAACTCGAGCTCTCAGGTTTCTATAAATGTCAGCATCAGTTGCTTTCTCCTGGTGTCATGAAGACAGGTTACCTCCCCTCTCTGTCCCAGTCTTCGTACCCAGACAGTGATGATGCCAGCAGTTTCTTGCTGGGGTGGTTGTAAAGTGCACATGATAGAGCAGGAGGAAGCTTCTGGCTCCCAGAAGCAGGGAGGGAGCAGACAGTGGTGTGAGTGGCACTAGGCCATCCCTTGGCTGGCCACACTCCTGTTATTCCTAAGCACAAAGTAGGGGTTTCTGGGCTTGCCAGCCCCTTGACAATGGTCAGAGGAGGCACCTGGAATTTTCCTAGGCACAAAACCCTCTTCTACTCACCAGATGTGCATCACCTGTCCCCCTCTGGACAGGCAGAGGCTCTCTGAGCTCATCTTGCACCCATCTTGCCTCCTGGTTGGCCACCCCCATCAGTTCACTGTGTCCCTGAGTTCTGCTGAGTGGACAGGAGTCTCAGGGTTGAGCCTTGTGACTAGCTTGGGGGTGCTGGCCAATGCTGCCTTCAGCTACAATGACCCTGACATGACCCATAGAAACTTAGTGGATTCTTTCAGGTTGTTGATAATTTACATTTTTCTTCTTTTTCCCCAATACTGGAAGCATATTAAAAATAATTAAAATGTTTTATGATCGGTTACATTTTGGAATGCTGTATTAAGCCTATAAAGCTCTTGGAATATGTTTTTTTTTTTTGTACCAGGAATTGAACTCAGGACTTCACACTTGCCAGGCAGGTACTGTGCTGCTGAGCTAAATCTCAGCCCATGGACTATCATATTTAAGCAGCTTTATTTTGCTTGCTATAATACTTCAATTTTTTTTTTCATAAATGAGAGTTTGTTGAAGACACAAGGTCAGGCTTCCCCCAATCCTGACCCTCCTCAAGACCACATCCCAGTAAGAACAGAAGAATGACACGATCCCAAGGGTAATACTTATCCTTGCCTGTCTCTCTCCAGAGTCCAGCAGCCTCCAGATGCAACCTGAGTAGAGTTAGGGAGGGGCTCTGCTCCACATAAGAGGACCTGTTTCCCAAAGAGATACCTGTTGCCTCCACTACAGTTTCCTTGCAGGCCCATTTCAAGCCTGGCCAGATAGGGGGAATAGGACAATTGCCCTGCATCCCCCCTCTCCTGCTCAAGTGCGTCTCTGTGACGTGAGCCAGCACCATGTGAAGGTCGAGGGAAGCAAACACACATCCAGAGCACTTGCTGGTCAGAGTCCCTGAGAGTGTGTCCTCACCCAAGCCTATTCCCCGAGCCTGTATTACACTTCAAATTTTTAAAAATTAGCTTTGCGGTAGAACTAACAACGCACCATTTTAGATGCATAGATTGATGAATTTTGACAAATGCTTAAGTTCAGTGCGATCCACAATCTATTCCATCTTGATCTGGAACGGATGCTCCCCCTAGAAGTTCTTTCCTGCCCTTTGCAATCAGTCTCCTTCCTTCCCTGTTTCAGGCAACTGCAGCTCTGATTGCCACCAGTAATGACTATTATTGTTTCTTCTGAAACTTTGCATAAGTGAACTTGCACAGTAGGTAGTTTTTGTATGTAGTTTCTTTCCCTTAGCATGTTTTTGCTATGTATCCACGTGACCAAGCATATTCATTCCCTCTTATTGCTGAGTATTATTCCATTGCATAAATGTTACCTTGTATTTATGCAGTATGAAACTATTTAATGTCATTAATAATAATGTGGTTGGTCCATGATGAATTCAGTCATTATGTACAGCAAATATGTACTTAATATAAACATAAAAAATAAAAATAATGTGACTGCATTTAAGTCACCATTTTGCCATTTGGTTTTCATTTGACTCTTGATTTTTGTTTTTCGCTAACATCTTTTGTGTAAATCTAATATTTTTTTAGGGTTTTATTGTATGTTATCTTCTCTAATGCCCTCTTTGACAGGCTTCTTTTATTATTTTTAAGTAGTTGCCCTGGGATTATGCCTCCTAATTTAAATTTGAGTAGTCTTTCTATTCTTTATGAAAATTCAGATCCATTATATGACCTTCCTGTTACTCTTAAGAAATGCCAAATCTCAGGCCAAAAATTATGATGTCTTCCTTCATCTGCTTTGCCCCAATATTTTGCATATGAAGAAGACAGAAGATAGAAAAGAGCAATAAGGTAAAACACAAAAAAATCCGAATGGAATATAAGTGGCAACCCAAGAAACAACCAACCAAACAAACAAAAAACAAACAAACCAACAGACAAACATAGTCTATCCTTTATTGCCTCAAAGAACAGAAAATACTTTCTAATTTGGAAAAGAAACCTGGTAATTTGTATCATTTAATAAAGTTACTTAAGCTATAAAAGTTTTAAGCAAGGAAATTGGATACATATTGCAATTTTGCCTTAAGTTTCCATTACCTGTCCATAAATGAAAATGTAGGTAGGAATTTCCTCCACGATTTCAAAGCTTCCACTGGTGGCTTCTCCCTCATATGGTAGTTAGTTCCTCCTAACTACCATATTGTCAGTGATTCTGTGCCACCTCCACACTTGCGCTCATACCTGTCAGTTTCTCTCAACAAGGTCCTCAAAGGACAAGAGGACATCTTCAAACCTGACCACTGAGCCCCTTGGGACATCCTTAGGCTCTGCAGGACTCTGTGTGCGCGAGTCACCCTCTGCTCCAAAGGGTCACAGACTTTCGGCAGCACAATCTTGGGCAAATCTTGTCTGTTTTCTGAAAAGCTTGTTTTTTCTGTTTTGAACAGGAATAATGAGGAAATTTACTTCTCAAGGTTGGCCTGACTATCATAAAAAGACAGTGTGTGAAGAAACATTGGATCATATCTAAATCTGATGGAAATTCAGAGGTCCCAACAGGCAGGGCCTATGAGGGAACAGGCACATCATGCTGCCTAGTTTGACGGGGCAGGTGCCTTCAGTTTGCTGACTGAGCAGCGGGACCAGGGGCTCTTGATGTCAGACATGAATCTGAGGCTTTTGCTTCTCCATCTTTGGCTTCTGCACCAGATATCACTTCTCAAACCAAGTAGAAGCCAGCCCCTTCCTGCTAGTCAGTGCCATGTGTGAGCCATGGGGGAGGACAACAGGAAGCCAGCCCCTTCCTGTGAGTTGGCACTGTGAGCTGGCCATGGGGAGCACAACCAGATGTCAGTCCCTCTTGGCACATGGCTGGGAGATGAGAAGAGCTGAAGTCCTCCAGTCCCTGCTGTGAATCACTGGCTGATCTGGAGAAACACAGGCTGAGACAATAGCTACTGAAGTAAAATATAACCTAATGCTTATAGTGTTTAGTGTTTTATTGACTTTGTAGACCTAAAGCCAGCAGTCTAATTATGTATTTAGAAGATAACAATACACAATGCAACATCTATCGAGGATCTCCTTCTGAAGGCAGTAACCATTGGTAATTCCCTATTATCTTGTTTTAAAGTCCTATATCATTTTCATTGTTTTGTTTTATGCTGTTTTGTCTTGTTTGATTTTATTATATCTGATGACATGGGCAATTATTTCAAAGTTAACAAGGTAGATTATGGTGGCCATTTTGGATTGTGTTCATTGTTTTGTTTTTATTGGTTCTATTCCATTCTGTTTTGTTTGATTTTCATATTTCTGATGGTATAGGCAGCTGTTTTGAGGACAGCAAGATGAATTATGGTAGCCACTGTTGATTTCCTATTGTCTTGTTTTGCAATCCTGTATGACTTACACTGTTTTGTTTTGAATCAGATGTGTTTCTTGTATACAGCATACTTTTGAGTCCTGATCCATTCTGTCAACTTACTTCTTTCAACTGGTGAATTGAGGCCATTTTACATTGATGGATATAACTAATACTTACTGGCTCAACTTTGTCATGTTATTTCCTGCTTTTTCACCTTATATAATTTCTTGTCCATCCTGGTGATTTCTTTCTGTTGTTCTGGGAATTGTAGTCATTTTTATCTCTCTGTAGTATGACTTTCAGTACTTTTTCTATGGTTGGTTTGGTGGACATGAATTTCTTCAGCTGTTCTTTGTCCTGAAAGTATCTTATTTTTTCCATTAAATTTCAAAGAAAATTTTGCTGGGTACATCAATCTGGGTTGAAAGTTGTTTTGTTTCAGGGCTTGAAATACTACACTTCAAGCTCATCTTAACTTGAGGGTTTGTGCTGAAAAGTCTGCCATGATTCTAATGGGCTTTCTGTGATAGGTGAGTTGTGTCTTTTTTCTAACAGTTTTTAGTATTCTGTTTTTATTATGTATGTCTGGGATCTTAATTATTATATGTCTGGGTATAGATTTATTTTGGTTGTGGTTGTTTGGCATTCTATATGCCTCACTTCTCTGTATATCAGATTCCTTCCCCATGTTTGGGTGATTTTCTGCTGTTACTTCATGTGAATAGTTTTCCTACGTCATTTGCTTTGACCCTTGCATCTTCATCAATGCCTATCAATCTTATATTGTTGCTCTTGGCATCATGTTGAAGCTGTTGAATTGTCACTTCCTGCTGCCTTGTTATTTGTAAAAGTTCTTTCTTTTAATGATTGCTAGCTGTGATCTTGTCCTCAAGGTCTGAAAGTCTATCCTCAGCTTTATTCATATGGTTTTGTCAGCTTTCAATGGAATTTTTTATCTCCTGGATATCTCTGAATTTGTTTCATGCATTCTATTTCTTTTCTATATTGTTCACTCAAGGTTTCCATCATCTTCCCATGCTCCTGTACTTTTGTTTTTAAAAATCTATGTCTTCTCTAGATATGCTGAGCAACTCCTTTACTAAGGTTGTCATTTCTTTCATTATGGGGTAGATTATTTCTAATCTGATTTCCTTGATAGTCTCATGGATTTGTTTCTTTATTTCACTTCCTTTTTTTTTCAGAAATTTCTGTTTTATGGCTTCAAAATTTTTTTAAAAAAATTTATTTAAAGAGAAAAAAAGAAAAACAGAAGAAAGAGTAGAGATAATACAGAATTTAAAAAAAGTAAGAAATCATTAGTTGATAAATTACATATTGTCCTCTTAGAAATAGTTGTTCAAGTCACAAAATTAAAGCATACAAAGTGGACATTCAAACAGTGAGGCTACAAACAGTTCTGTTCAATGATTTAACAAAAACTTAGTAATATGGTTATCAATCCTATGGTGTATGGCTTTTAATGTCCTCTATTTTAATGTCTCCTGTGCTATTTCAATGCTCTTGATGGACTGGATGTTTGAGATTGCATTTGCTTTTTTGTTTTGTAGTTTTCATCTCATGGGCTACTATTTCAATCCCACCAATCTGAACTGTCTGTAGGGTGTATTTTAGGGTCTTACTGTGTGGTTGATGTGGGATCCATTGATCCCACAATGAAGAGGAGGGCCAGTCACTTGAATTCCTCCTGCAGGCTTGTTGGGTGAGTCCTATATTCTTTCTAGGCTGACTAGCCTAGGAGTATTGATGTAAGTCAATCCTTAGCTGTCACTATGGCTTCAGGTTGCTCCAGGCTGCCAGATCTACCTGGCTATAGTGTTTTCCTCAGCTGGGACCCTATTGTGTCACTGAGTGTCTCATAAGCCCTTTCGATTTCCTCTGCATTAGGGGAGGGCTTACTGACACTCTCCTCAACACACCTGGTTTTCTTAATATGGAGGAAGGACTCACTCACACTCTTCCCTAGTTCATCAAGGTCCTACAGTTGGAGGGGACTTTGCTACTGCTCCTGTTTACCCACTGAGGTCCTCTATTTGAGTGAGAAACTCACCACACTTTTGCAAGCCCACGAGGTCCTGTATGTGGATGAGGGGTTGCTGAGTCTCCCATCAGCCCAGCAAGGTTCAGCAGGTGGTGGAAAGGGTTTCTGATTGTCAGTGGGCTGCTGCAGTCTTTTGGGTTGGAGGGAAGGGTGACCTATAATCCACTGCTGTGCCAAGTATGGAGGGTGAGAAGGAAGAGGGGCAGCCAATCATCGGCAGCCCTCTGAAGTCCAGGTGGCAAGGACGTGGGGCAGATCAGGAGGAGGGGCAGGTGACAATCCCATCTACCCCAGGTCAAGGTTGTGAGGAGGTGGAGCAGGCAAGGAAGAGGGGCAGGTGACAATCCTGGCTGTCCCAGGTCCTGGGGAGGAGTGAGGAGGAGGAGTAGCTGTTGATCTGCTGAAATCTTAGGTTGGGGGAGGGGCAGCCAATGATCTTTGGCTGTTCCAAGTGAGGAGTAACCCACTGTTTTATTTTGACTGGTGTTATTCTCTTTAAAATAAAAAAAAAATATAGACAACAACAACAAATCAGTGCTTTCCTTGTTCTTAGCCTGAGCTTGAGATATTGGAGATCTCTGCACAGACTTGGACCTAAATTCATTTTTTTTTTTTTTTGCTGCCTCTGGGATGGAACTCACAACCTCATGGTTACAGAGTAGGGCCTTAGCCAACTAAGCTAAACCTGGGAGAATTCTAAATCCATTTTTCCTGCTGTGAAGGTCTGCGTCTTCTTTGTCTCCTATCCTGCAATGAACCTCAGCTGCTGGGAGAAAAATCACTATGGAGAAACTAGAGAAACCGAGAGGATATAAATTTCAGAATCTCACCATGAGAGCATGAAAACCTGCAAGAACATGGAGGTGGCCTGAATAGACAATATGTGGGCTCTGCAGTGTGCCAAGGAGGGGCCTGAGCTGGAAGGGAAGGGAGAGAGTGTTGGAAGGATGATGCTCAGTTCTGCTCTTCCCATAATGACATGTTGCTTTGGGATAATCACCGGCTGTCCATTGACCCAGAGACAGGCAATCATGGTCCTAGCTGCTGAAGGCAGGTAAGCCGTTCTTTGTGTTTTTCTTGAACCTTAAACAAACAAGGAAACAAACAGCCAAGCTAATTACAGTAAGAGCTGACACTAAATATTCCATTGCCATGCTATGGAGCATTCTCTCTCCACTGTAGGCATAATTCTTCTTTCACTTTTCTTTCTTTCTCCACTCAAACACGCTCCCAGGAGTCTTTCTTGTGCCCATATGAACATGGCACTTCACACTAATCTCCAGCTTCTGCATTCTGAGAGCAGGGTGGGTGCCCTCTCCTGTGTGTTCTCATCATTCATGAAGTCAGCACAACATGGATGCTCCCCACTGCCTTCATAGAAGTAATTTAGGAACTATTTTGCCTTCTGGTTTTACTTCCTCCTATCCTTTGCCGCCTCATTCTCATCGTTAAAGGTTTATCAAGAAGTTCTTCAATTTCATGTTTCTTTTTACTAGGAATTTAGTAGACAAATTAGAGATTCTTATTACAGCAATTAAGGGAATAAAACTTTTTCAGGTGTGTAGGCAGATAATGACACACTTTGCAGTGAGTAAAAAGAATAATGTAGAAAAATATTAATAAAATTGTATGATGTTTGAGATGCCATATTGACTATAATATTTGAGATATATTTCTAAACAACGCATCTTACAAGATAATTTGTGTGACTGGGAATGTGATTATGGTAAATACCTAACCACTCTACATGCATTATGTTCTGTCTGTAAAACAAGAAGTGTAATATCACACAGTATCACAAAAAGATGAAATAGATTAAAAAAGAAATGGGCTGCAAGGCTGACCCAGTGAGGGCACTGTATTTGACCACTGCAGTCACAGTAAAGCAAGATTTTGAGGAAAATAAATTTTTTTCTCCTCCCAGCATTGAATAGTTCCCCTCAAACACC
Organism: Hydrochoerus hydrochaeris; assembly: GCA_004027455.1. Taxonomy (NCBI): domain Eukaryota; kingdom Metazoa; phylum Chordata; class Mammalia; order Rodentia; family Hydrochaeridae; genus Hydrochoerus; species Hydrochoerus hydrochaeris. The sequence continues at coordinate 12,133 of PVLA01015588.1, forward strand.
TTCAACCCCCATACTTGCTGACTACTTCTCTGTTACACACAAGGTCCACTATTATACTTCTGTAAAACAGTTCTATTAAATCCTGGTTTCTCAGGAACCTGCCTTCCTTCAAGACTGACTTTTGCTCTGATGCTAATAAGATTGACAACTGTGTTCCTAAAAACAGAGTTTTGTGACATCCTGGAATTTGTCTTCTTTCAAGGCTAGACTGTTAAACTCTCACTGAGTAAGTAACTAGCTTTGTCTCACCTACTGCAACCTCTTCCAGTTTTGTACCAATCTTCTGGACAAAGTGCATGAAAATGGGAACTTCTCCTTTGTTCAGCGCTCATTTTGGACATGAATGCTGTAAGCCAGGTGTATACTTTCTGTTTCCTTGTTGGTCTCTCTAATCTCTTGAATTCTGCAATAATAGAACTTATTCCCATGTTGTTGATAGGGTAGGTTGGAGAACTGGATGATTTTATTCTCAGTGGTTACATGGATTTCTTTCAAATGGACCATTTGATAGCATTGTGAGTCATGGTCATACCTAGTAACTGACAAGAACATATGCAACGTAAAATGCAAGACAAAGCAGGTAAATACCTATGGGCTAAAGAGAGAAGCTGGTCCTTGGGCTTGATCTAGGACTTTTGAGTTTTTTGTCTGTCACCTTTGAAAGAAAGAGACAAAGGAGAGGTGGAAACAGTGTCACTGCCATCCTAGAGTGCATGTGGAAAGAAATGTGAGAGGACATTTCTCTTTCGAACACTGGGGCTCTACTTGCGCAAACTCTGGAATTGGGGCTTTGAACATTCATGAGAACAAGGACCTCCTGACTCTCCCAGGCTTACTGGGTGATTGTGCTTCTTTCCTTCATTTACCCTGGTTTCCTGCCCTTTTATTGTCAAATTGTATGGACAGCTACAAATTGCCTTGAAATATGTTGAATGGATGTAGCACCACCCTTGGCAGAATGATGCTACCTTGCAGGAATTTGTTTATACTCTGCCATGGATAACAGTAAACAATGAATGAAGTCTGATAACATAAGATGATTCTTATTGTCATCTAGAGGAATGTCACCATAGTATTTGCACAACTATTCCCAAACTGATTATTCCAAATCAGAACCAGTCTGGTTCCTTCAGTTCAGGGTTTATAAGGGCAGAAGACAGGACTCCAGGAGTCTACTACAGAGCCACAGGTCACAAAGAATCCTGGTCTAGATACGTGGTCCCTACCCTGGCTTATGAAGCCAATTGAAATGCATGAGGAAGTGGAGGAAGTGAAATGCATGAGTGCAGTGTCTGGCTGCAGCCCAGGTTTTGTGTTCGCTTGGAATCATATTCCTCTGGGATTTTCCTGAGTTTTGAATCTTATCTCTAAGACTTGATTTTCATCTCTAAGGCTTGATTTTCATCTTCAGTAGGAGCTGTCTCTCAGGAAGGCTCCTCCAACAAGCAGGGCATTGCTAGAGGGCCAGGCAGACACTGACCTATGAAACTTGGAATCCTCGATAATGCTAGCACTCCTGAAGATTGAGAAGACTCACTTCAGTCTCAAAAGTACAGATTTTTGAAGAGACCTCGAAACTCAGTACTTTGAGTGTTCCTAGGAGAAAGAGATACTTCAGACTACTCAATGCACTATTTTTTAAGGGATCTCTGTGGGAGCTGCCTGAATTTATCTTGATATAGGTGCCAAATTCCATAGACAGCTCACAGGGTTCTCCCTGTGTCCTCAAGCCCATGGGTATTATCATGTCCCCCAGCACTATCTGCATCTTCATGCATTTGGATTTCTATGAGACATGTCTCATTCTGATCCTCTGTCCAATTCTGCCTTTTCAATACACAAAATGACCATCTTTGTAAGGGTGCAGGTGGTCTGACCCTTGATTCTTAATTCTTGACCCTCCATGTAAAATGGGAAGAACAATTCTTGTTTCTTTCAATGTGTTGACCTGAATTAATGTTGAGGAAGAAAAGTTCTTTGTCTACCATGGATATGCAAAACACACCCACATACACACTCTCTCTCCCTCCCTCCCTCCCCTCTGACTCTTTCCAATGAGACAAATTTTGTAACTCAACTCTAGCCACAATGGTAGGAGTTGAACCTTCTGGGAACTATATAATGTCCCTCTTTTTGTGACAACAGGTTGTTAAAGAAATAGCCATTTTTAGACAAAGATTGGGCTTGAGAGAGAGTCAATAGCATTTTATGGAAAGGCTCAGGTAGTAGATATTTTAGGCTTTGCTGGCCAGATGATCACTCTCTCAGCAGCTTAGCTTTGCTATTATAACCCCCACCCCCAAAGTCCTAGACAATATGTAAACAAGGACACAGTTTTTTTCCAATAAAACTTTATTTAAATACAAAATAAAATGAGCCAGATTTATTCTGTGGTATACAGTTCACCAGTCTCAGGACTAGAGAAATGAAATTTGAATTTTTGATTCTTTTCCTGTGTACTTCGGTCTTGAACAACTGAGATATTTCATTGACATTGGAATTGTCTTCTTTGGAAGAGCATTCAGGAATGGAAATAGACCCAAAGACTGGGAAAAAGATGAACGTCAGTGATGCTCAGAAGGTAAGGCTCAGAAGGCTGATGTGAAGAAACCTACATCAGGACCAAAATGTAATTCTAAATTGTGCTCAGATCTATACTTTCTCCCACTACCTGCATATTAGTGAGCATCAGAGATTCTCAGGTAAACAAGTGAGAATACTAGAAAGGAAAGGGAGCTGTGACATGGAGTCCAGTCTTGTTAGGTGACCATTCTCACCAAGTGGATGGTTTTACATCATCCTAATGAACTCTTCCTTCCTAATCTGCCCAAGCAGACAAAAATTCCCATTGTAAAAGAGATTTTCCGAGACTGGGTTGGAAAAAATGATCCCAGTGTAGGGCTTCTTAGCCCTTCATGGAGATAGATACGTGAGTGTTGACTCCAGGGGAACAAGACTGGAGGCTGGGGATCACATGGCTTCTAATACACTCAGTGTGAAGGGAGAGATCTATGACCATCAGAAACTAAATCCCTGGCTATTTTATCTCTGTTTGCAACACTTTATGTCCAGGGAAGCTATTTTTAATATTACTGTCTCTCCTCTTTGTATTTTTCAGCACAGATACAAAAGAAGTAAAGAGTTGGGTGGCCCCTTGTAGCGATAAATCCTTGAAAATCTCAATTGTATATGCTCGCATCACTGGTTTTGACTATAGACTGTCCAGAAATCCTCTGAAGGCAGGCCTGAGACAACTTTCCATGAGTTCTTGCCCTTAAGGAAGGTACCTGGGTGAAGTGATGAGATGATTGAAGGGTGAGGGAATGGGGCATGGTGTTACTGTGCCTTTTTAGAAGGTGCAAGAGTCGTAGACTGGAGATGCCTTCTCTCTTGGTTACTTTTCTCTTGTTTCTGGGACAAAATACCTGATATCTCAAATTAAGGAAAGAAAGGCTTATTTAGTCACAGTTTGTAGAGGTTTCAGTCTATAATCAGCTGGCTCCAAGGCAGGTTGGTATGGTGCTGGGGCAACAGCTTAGGGTGGCAGAAGAAAGCAAAGCAACAAAAGCAAAAGTGGGGGAGGGGCAGAGCTAGCCTCCTTTTTCCTCTTATATTTTAAGCAGCTACCACTCCCTAGGGTGGGTGTAGCCCTCAAATCTCTGTGCCCTCCTATTGCACAGGTTCAGCAAGTCTACAAAGTGAGGACCCTGGACACCTGCTGAGTCACTTAAAGTTGTCAACTTCTCAGGTTGATGTCATGTATCAAACATTACACCTTCTTAGTCATCTTAGTCATTTTCCTGTCATTTACACAAAATATTCAACACCCATAACTTGAAGGAGACTTTTTTTAATCTCACATTTTTAGGCCATAGGTGGCTGGCTGGCTCCAAGGCAGGAAGGCATGAGGCCAAGTTCTGGGTGAATCAAAGCTGCTCACACATGTCATGGCAACCAGGAAGCAGAGAGAAAAGGCAGGAGCCAGGAAGGAACTTTTCACATCACACCCAAGTGACTTTCCTCCCCTAACCAAGTCCTAATTTTTAATGGCATGTCAGTTATAGCACCCCATGATCCAATACTCTTCCAAAATCCCCCCATATTGAAAGGGACAAACTGTAGAAGAGAAATTGTTTTAAAAACTTTATTCTTTTGAAACTGTCTAGCTCTGTAACTGCCTCATGGAATTTTAATTACTTTCTTTATCCCTATAACCATGAGTGCACAGCTGAACATACAGGATGCCTGATTGTACCAAACTGATGATCATTAATCTACCCTTGTAACCAATGATCTCACCCAGCAAGATAATCAGAAGAACTTCCAGGTTGTTCTGCCTCACCTTTGTATTTCCTGCTTTTGCATCATAAAAGCTCTAGGGCATCAGAGACAGGGGCCTGATATTCTGGGAATGAACCCAATCAGTGCTCATCAACATGAACAAATCTACCTCAAAATCCTGGGAGTTGTTTTGGTGTTTCTGCTTGCCATTGCACCTGGTGCATTGGCTAGAAGATTGTGCTGACCTTTTTGGTCACTGGTTGTGGCCTGCAAAGATAGAGCAAGGACTTATCTGGGTCCTTATGGGAAGGTGCACTCTCAAGATTTCTCAAGTTCCCTTGGAAATCTGGACAAGTATTCCTGGCTTCACACCCAGACTCCAAAGGAAGGAGAATACAATCTCTCTGTCTACCTGCTGCCTGATTCCAGTAAGACCCTAGGAGCACCCCTGTTAATCTGTCAGTCATGCTTTGTTAGAGCAGAAGGAGAGTTTGATCAGTGCTTGTCACTTAAGGCCACCTTCAAGGAAAGGACGGTTGGAATGTTTAAGCTCCGAGTGCCTGCTGACTGAATGTGTGAGTGAGTGGAATGGACAGCATAAAGAATAGGTTTCTTTGTCTGTGCAGCCACTCTTAGAGCTTCCTACAATGCCCAGGGGCACACTGCATAGCATCCTATGCCTTCTTCTGACATCAGGGTGGAAGACCCCATGACCCCACAACTCTTGCATTCTGCATGTCCTAAAGCCAGGACCATGTGGATGGTGCTAAGTTCTGCTGCCAGATCAAGTGGTAATTGGGCCCCCTTAGATGATACCTGCATAGGTCTCTAAATTCCTGGATGACTGAACTCTGGAAAACTGTTTTTCTAGTCTGCTCTAAATGAATCATGCTTGCCAGGATTCTTTCAAATGGAGCTTTACGTTATTCACCCATGAGCCTGCAAAGGGAAGAGTTTCTGTAATTTCTTCATCCAGGCAAGGCATCCTTCCTATTGTGATAGCTGTTAGTGACTCCTTGTCACCCTTATGAACTCCTAAGTGGCAGAGGTTTGCAGCTGTCTTGATGACTTTGGGGGGCTTTTCCCTTTCTGTTGTCCTGATGTAAAGAACTTGGCTTCTTTTTGATGCTAGTTTTTCTAGCAACTTTGTTCTTGAAGAACCTACTTTTGTAGACCTTTCCTTTCTAGGGAAACTGAAAACTTTTTGAGTGGACTATTTGCTCCTGTTTCCCAGTATAAATCTTGCTAAAAGCAGCAAACATTATCCACGCTACAGCCTGAACCTTGGCTGCTTTGAAATTTTCTTCTCCAGACTAATTAGTCTTTTATCCTTCATTTCAGTCTCCTGCAAAGTATCAGGATATGAGCAAAATGTAGAGAAAATTTCTGCCAGATTGTAATACACATGTCTAGAGTCCAACTGCCAAAGGAATCCTTATTCTCAATGGAAATCTCCAAGTCTGGATTTTACAGCCTGTATTTCTATAAGCATTCTGCTCTTCTGAGCTCTGCATATCAAGCTTGGCTTATGGCATCTAGGGCTGCTTTAGCCAGTATCTCCAAACTTTTCCAGATTCCTCCTGTGAACCAGTTTCAAAAGATTCTGAAGCCCATAGTTAGGCAGTGTCACAATTCCCTTTCCCTGGTACCTAATTCTGTCTCAGCCACTTTCCTCATCATTTGGACAAAATACCTTAATTTGAAGGGGGAGAGGTTTATCTTAGCTCATGTTTCATAAGTTTTCATCCATGTATGGCAGCTTCAAATATAGAAACTGCATGATAGAAAGGCCTTAGTTGGAAAGCTGCTCATGTCATGGCAGTCAGGAAGTAGAGAGAGAAGAGATGAGCCAGGAAGAGACATGCACCCTTCAAGGCCAACCCCTTCCAGTGACCTACCTCCCATGACCAGACTCCACCTCAGACAGCAAGTCATCTGTAGCATGGACCAATCTTCTTCCAAAGGCTCTTGAGCAACATCTTGATACATGCTATGATGGACACCTAAAAATGCTCAAGGAGGCTGAGGCTTTTCCTTTGTGAGGTGAATGCCATCAGAAGAGTCCACAAGCAAATGAACTCTAGTGGGCCTTTGTAGAGAGGGGCAGGTAGTATATGTGTAGTGACTGGCATATGGAAAGGAAGCTTTGAACCTGGAGATCTGAACATTGTCTAACCATTGTCAGGAAGTTGGAGACCCTGACTTCCTCACAGTACTGGTGAAATAGAGGAGTGTGACCAGCGGGGGTGGCCCTAGAAACACCCACACCACTGTGCCCACGGGAGGATGGTTCATCTGAAGGTTGCTGGGTGGAGTGCCCTGGGGTGGTTCTATATTTCAGGCCTGTTATGGCCAAGGCACAGAACTTCCATGGAGTGTCTATGACTAAGGTAAACTTTGGGACAAGTGGCCGCTTATTTGTTGGCTCCTGAATTTTATCAAGAAAGGAAGGGCTGAGACTGTGACAGTAGCTGCTTAAAAGCAAGCGACTCCAGAAGGGATGGCAGTGTTGCCTGTGGTCTAAGGGCTTGGGAATTTCAGGGATAGAAGCATGATCCCTCCTAATCTTTGCCCTGTTGGGTGCAATCCTTCATTACTCCTCAGCAGTCCCTAGAGCATCCAAGAGTAGAGCAGGGTTGATGCTACCGTCAGGGGTGCAGGACCTAGTGTGGCCTGCAGGGCAACTGCCCAGGCAACCACAGGGGTGGCAGGACCAAGTTGGGAAAAAAATACAAGTTAGTTATACTGCTAGTCTCTCAGTTTGTTGAAAAGAAAGGTTTGTGCTAATATCGATTGGAGAATTTTTTATCCCCTTAGCTTGTACTATGAGAAACTACTTTAAAGATAACAACACACAATGTATTAACTATTGTTATTCTCCTATTATCTTGTTATGAAATGTTGCACCATCTTTTTTCCATAAAAGAAAAAAAAAAAAGATATTGGGGGCTACTTGCCCTGCTTCTCCGCCAGGGGGCAGTAAGGGAGAGCAAAGGGAAGAGGCTTGAGAGCTGTCTGCAGAATCTACTCCCACTTGTCTGAAGGAAAGTGAAGGGCCGGACCTCATTGTGTTCTTCCCTGCCTTTGGTCAGGCGGGCTGCTGCCATTGCCTCCATCGCCTGTTGGGTGCTTTGCTCTGGAGCTGCTGCAGTAGCAGCCGTTTTTGTAGTTATAGTGCTGGCTCCTGAGCTGCATCGTACCCCACCTGGCTGGAACCAACCCCGTGAGTCTGTCTTTGGCCTTAGTCTGACTCCTCCTTCTGAGGGATGTGATCTCCCTCAAATCGGGGAGCAATGGTTCTCCAAGTGTGGTTCTCAGACTACCAGCCGCAACATGAAAATCTGCAAGCTTCAACCCAGACCTCCTGCATCACAGACTCTGGGATTGAGGCTCAAGGGTCTGTGTTTCAGCAAATTTTTTTGTGATGTACAAAAAGAGACTGAGATAATAATTGCCGGTGCCTTTAAAACTACTTGTGTCTCTATGGTGGCCTTCAGAGGGAAGTTTGGAGAATGGACTGGGGTAAGAGACGATGCGTGAGATTACCAGCTTAAAAGACCTTACACCAGGCCATGAGGATGAGGGCCAAAATCAGGGGTGTGATAGGAGGGAAACAAAGTGAAAGAGGGAGCAGATTTAAGAAATATATGAATATTTAAGAGGTAGAAATGCACAATGCTGATGCTAGAAATGCGACTTCTGAATAATACTATGTCTAGGTTTCACTTCAGACTAACTGGATTGGAATTTCAGGGATATGGGGCCCATGCATCCATGACAATAAAATGTTACCCAGAGGGCAGCCACGGTTGACAACCAATGTCCTTGGCCATGCACACAGTTGTCCTAAGACCAGGATCATCAGTAGCTCCTGGAGCTGATCTCAGCACAAGCCAGACATACAGAACCACAGTCTGCAGGTGGTCAGTGCACAGCAAGGGAGAGACTGAAAGGCTGACAGTCACCGTGGCTCGGGGCTTCTCAAGGAAGTGGCTCCTGCTTTGTGGCCTCAGACTGTCAGGGAAAGGGTCTCAGGAATCTTTCAAACAAATTACAATAATCCAGGGCTAAGAACCATGGATTGATTCTGATCCTAAATCACTGCAGAGCTACTTAGGATCTCATTGGGGGTCGGCCATCCCTTCCATGAACACTGAGTGTCAGGTGCTCAGAGAACTGCTTGGGGCAGTGGACAATGACAAGCATGTCAGGCAGGAACCTGTCCTCAGAGGCTACAGTGTTGTAGGGGGATGAGGCAGGGACACCAATCCCAGGGAGTAGGGTTGACTGACCAGCACTGAGTGCTGCAGTGGACAGAGAGAACACTGGCCTATGTAGAGACAGCTGAGGAGGTGACCAGAGAGTTGGTGTGGCTGAAGGATCCTTCCCATTTTCTGGGCACAAGACCAGGAGGACAATTCATTAAGAAACCAGCCTAAGACCTTGGGCCCATCCCTGGGAAGAGACCTGAGAATGACTCTCTGTCATCTAATTGCCTATCATGGATACTGATGGTCTAGCATCACACAGTGATATTTATCCATGATCATATTTGACATTTTTACCCACTCATTTCTGAGTCACTGGCCTGGCCTTGAGTCTCCTGTCTTCCATCAACAAGTGCCTCAGCTCCTCGGGGTGAGGGGGTTGGGGACCCAGTACATTTATTGTATTTGAGCCCATTCTAGGCAAGACTGCCCTGACTGAGACCTGTGTGGGAACCCACACTTCCAAAAACGGAGTTGCTGTTATTTATAAATAATTTTTGTTATTTTCTCATTAATCTAGGCACCTTGTTAAATACCGTTGCTTAAATAACTTTAATTCTAAGAGAACTCCAATTTGATGGAGTTCTCTTAGAATTTCATGCATGAGAAATCCAAGGTTTGGACTCATTTAGAAAGTTGCTCTTGACCCTGTGCTAGGAAGGGAGAGGTGTGAACCGGAACCCGATTCTGCCTGGTCCCAGACCCAGGTTCAGATGTCTTAGCCTTCTGTACTGTGACAAAAACAAACAGACCCAGCACTCAACTGGGTTGGGTACCAAGTGGTTCAAGTAATGTATTTTCACTGTTCTAGTGGAGCGCCTCTCATCACGACCCAGGGATCTGGTGAAACTTCTTAGTTCTAATGCAAAGGGAGGAGAAAGTTGTCCTTTTCCATGCCAAACTGCTTCTCTTGACCAGAACATAGAAAGTTCTGACACTTGGCATACACTGGGGAGAGTATTCCAGGGTAGTGTCTCTGCCCCTTCCTCTGACTGTGGCCCTGCATCCAGGAAGAAAGTCATGGTCTCCTCCTCCTCCTCCTCCTCCTGTGGCCCGGGAAGAACCCTAGCTCAAGCTCAGATCTAGCTTTCTGGTGTGCTCTGTGTAAGCATAGGCAGTCATCTTCAGGACTCTGTTCTGCAGCTTGAAACTCTCTCTGGCCGCTAATTCCATGGTCCAGCCTCTGGAAGCTGAGTAATGGGAAACCCAACTGAATGTAGATCTAAGAGTCAGTCTGTAGTTCAACAGTCACAGAAGTGAGCACTATTTGGTAATCAGTTCAATTTCTGCTTCCTGTATCCTGCAAGACCATAGGATGCTGTCATTTCTCATGATTTGTGCAGGCACATATAGCAGGAGAGGCAGCAAGGCTAATTCTCTGCCCTACGACTGGCCACGCTCAGGGGCTGGACGGCACTGGGGGAACTGACCAGCAGCAGATGCACAATGGCCACATTTGGCCTGGTGCCCACAGCACATTGTCCAAAGGACCAGGCCAGTGCATTGCGTCAACTGGTATTTGGTGGGGGAGAATGGGTCAATCCCACATAGATACCATAAACTGCTTTGGGGGGAGGAGCATGAAGAGGAATCTGGGTCAGGTGACAGCCACCAGATAAGCATTCAATCAGCACCTGCAAGGCCCATAAACAAGTCCTGAGCCCCATTAGGAGAGGAGACTGATGAGACTCAGAAGACTAATGACTTGTAAGAGATCAGGATACTGAACAGGGAGCAGGTCAGAGCTTGCAACCAGACACAGAATATCGAAGTGGAAGAAATTGTGTGATTTCACTGTTCCAGGAAGAAGCTTTTGGAAATCAGTAAAGAAATGATTGCAACCCCTGCCATTAGTACTGTGGCGACTGTCTTCTGAATGCCAGTGTGTTCATTTCTGGATTGCATTCTTTCACCATGTCTGTACGCAATGCTGGCCATGTACTGTGTAGTTGCTGCTTCTGTTGCCCTGTATATGGTCGTGAGACCAGATGTCGTAATCATATTGATCAAATACTCTATTCTCACTGCCGTTTTCAGATTTGTTGTTTTGATCTCAGTTTTGTCACTATATATTTAGAAGTCCTGCTGTTAGGTTGCATATAAATTTAGAATTGTCGTATCTTCTTTTTATCTTTAAGGAAAGCCCCCTTTATCTCTAGGAATGTTTATTGCCTTCAAGTCTTCTTTGCCAAATATGGGAGCCTCTTTGATTTGCTTCTGTATGTATAGTTGGGGATGTTGTTCTATTTTAATTTTTTTTTGTTTCATCATTCCTTGAATTGAATCCAAGGCTTCACACATGCTACACACATTGTTGGCCACTGGATTATGTCCCTGGTCTTTTTTATTTTTATTTCGAGAGAGAGTCCTGCTATATCGCCTGGGTTGGCTTCAATCTTTCTTCCTTATCCTCCTGAGTAACTCGGATTACAGGCTGGCACCACCACACCCAGCTTTGTGTGATAGTATTTTTCCATCCATTTCTTTCAGATTTCTCTACCTTTATGTTTTAGATGTATCTTTTCCAAACACTGCATAGGGGGTTGCTTGTGCTTTGCTTATTAGGCTTATAAATATCATTATGTAAGAGAAATTTTCTCTTATCAACAGTGCATGGTCTACACTGCTCCATGCTGCTCGTCTCCTCCCAATATTCCAGGAATTGAGCCATTATAGTTAAAGCTGCCTAGATTAAATTCAGACAAGGATTAAGCTGACTAGAAAACCTGGGTTGTGAGGTAGAAACAGCCCCATTCCATGTTTAAGGAATTTATGGAATGTATCTTCCCTGGGCATCTGCTGCCCATATTAGGAAGCACCCTCCACCGCCCAACTCTAGACCACCCTATGGTCGTCTCCTCCAATAAATGTAAAAAGCCATTTAAACTAACCAATGCCATCTGCTTTTGTGACCACGCTTGCAAAGACCCCTCCTCCCTTTGTTCGGTAGTTTTAAAAGCCATGCTCCAGCACACCACGTGGCTCTCTGTTCCTGCTTGTTCAGTGGGCCCCACGCATGCTTGGACAACAAATAAAACCCCTTGCATATTGCATGAGAGGGCGTCTGTTGGCTTCTTCCTACACGCGGTGGGCGTCTCGACCCTTTCAATTACATCAATACTCAACACCTATAGACTGAAACATGTTACATAGAAATAAGAAAGAGAAACACTACCAATTAGGCCAGGACACAGCACCTTAACAGTATTGCTTTGATATGCATGAATCAGTTACACCAGTGTTTCTGGGCTTGGGGATTTCTATCATCAATTCTAAGAGATTTTGGTTATTACTCCTGGTTTATGCTACACACATCTCAGCAAAAAGGCATAACACAGCTTATTTATTCATTATTAACCTCTTTTTTAGGTCTCAGAAACTTATACGCTTGTTTTCCTTTTTGTAGTGTTTATCCTAGAAGTTCTCCAAAAGCCATTAACTTATAAAAACTAATTCTAATGAATAGTATTACCCTCCCCCAGCCAGTTCAAAAACCACAGAACATTTTCATTTACCTCAGCACTCTCCTATCTCATGCTTCCAATATCATGCATTTTACTTCCTTTTACTTTCAAACCCCACAAAGTATTAATCTGTCATGGCAAGCATGTTCACTTACAGTTGCCCACATATTTAGCACTTTTTTGCCCTTCATTTTTTCTTGTATCTATTACTATGCATGGGAGATCACGGTCCTTCTAACTATGTATGTAATTTAGAAATGCACAGTCCAGTATAATAGCCAAAAACTAGATGTAGCTGTTTAAATATAAATTAAATAAAGTTTAATAAAATAAAATTCCATCTTTTCAGTCCCACTGGCCACATGTCAATGCTAAGGATTACAGTACAGCAAAGATACAGAACATTCCCA